>PVHP010016250.1:0-36191 GCA_004024765.1 Zapus hudsonius | reverse complement strand
GCTCTCTCGCTGCATCCTGAAAAATACAAACACATTCTCCATCGGAGAGTGAGATCAGTGTAGGTTAACAAATATACACAATTCTGGATTACCTAGATTCTATTTTTAGTAGTCTCCCTGTCACTCGCTCCCATAGTGCATCTTGTTTTGGGAGCCCAAAAGTACGGGATCCGGTGCCTATCGCCCTGAATCCCTAGTTTGTTTTTCGAGGTAGGGTCTTGCTCTAGCCCAGGCTGACCTGGAATTCACTCTGTAGTCTCAGGGTGGCCTTGAACTCTCAGCAATCCTCCTAGCTCAACCTCCCGAGTGCTGGGATTAAAGGCGTGCGCCACCAAATGTTGGTGAATAGAAGTTCAAGGAACGTGGATTTTGTTGGTTTTTGTGGTACTGGGGATTGGACCTGGAGCTGCACACATGCTAGGTCAGTGCTGGACTGTGTTCTCTGCCTTTGTTTTTTCTTTCTGTGAGTTTCTTTCCCTCTTTGTTTTCTTTTTATAGTCATAAAAGCTAGCAGGATGTCTTTGATTTTTCACATGCATTTTCATCAAGTACTGCCTGTCCTCCAAGAAGTCAAAGTGCTATAAAAGGTTGTTTTTAGCTAAACCCTAATGACCACCTTTGGAGGAAATGTCTTTGGAGTCACTTGGTTGCTGTTTGTTAAACAATGAATAGTTTCCATTTTTCTATGGAAAGAAAACTATGGAACCTATGGAAGAAAACTATACAGAGTACTATTGCTGGCCATTCTCCAGCCTTTTATACCTGAGGTCTTCCTGCATTCCCGAACTACTTCCTGACAGTATGAGAGCTTACTCACATCTTCCTAGTAGTGGGTTTCACCTTTTATTTAATCAATCAAGGGAGTGAATGTGATGGGATGCTAAAACTAGGCAATAAAAGTAGGACAGCTGGACACACCCAGTGTGCCATCATCATCATTTGAGCCCCTTTGGAAGTACATTGATTTACTCAGTTGCTGCTGCCAATTTGGGATGCTAGAATTTGGAGTCTACCTTACCTTCTGTAAGAAGCTTTGTGTCAGTGAGCACCCTCCCTCCTCACGGTTGTTTCTCCTTGCTTCATTAGAGCTTCCTTCCTGCTCACTCCCTCCCATTGGCCACACTTCCTACTTTGAGCAGATATGAGGACTGAGACCGAGCAAGTATAGAGCCACTGAAAATCTTAGGATGAGTTAGTCATGAAAGAGACTGAGGTTTTATTTGTCTATTTTGTTTTTTTCAAGGTAGGGTCTCACTCTAGCCCAGGATGACCTGGAATTCACTATGTAGTCTCAGGGTGGCCTCGAACTCATGAGGATCCTCCTCCCTCTGCCTCCCGAGTGCTGGGATTAAAGGAGTGCACTGCCACACCCAGCCAGGCTTTTTTATGATGAGTTCTTTTTTTTTTTGTTCTTTGTTTTTTGTTTTTCGAGGTAGGGTCTTGCTGACATGGAATTCACTATGTAGTCCCAGGGTGGCCTCGAACTGACGGCAGTCCTCCTCCCTCTGCCTCCCGAGTGCTGGGATTAAAGGCATGCGCCACCACGCCTGGCTATGATGAGTTCTTAAATCTTCTGTCACTGTGTTCTGTACCTTTGAAATAGCTAAAAGGTGGGATGATTAAAATTGAGATACAGGGGGCTGGAGAGATGGCTCAGTGGTTAAGGCATTTGCCTGCAAAGCCTAACAACCCAGGTTCAATTCCCCAGCTAAAATTCATGTAAATGTCCTGGGTAGTTAAAAATGGGTAGCATGGATCATTAGCTTGGGAATAGATTTTCACCTTTTATTTCTTTTATATTCTAGTCCTCATTAGCTATCAGAGACCAAAATAAATATTCCAGTAAATATGCAAACTTCTGAGAAAGCTATCTTCCTTAACTTTATTTTTTGTTTTTGCTTTTTTTAAGGTGGGATCTCATTCTAGCCCAGGCAGACCTGGAACTCACTGTGTAGCCAGACTGGCCTCACACTCATGGTGATCCTCCTACATACACCTCTTAGTGCTGGGATTAAAAGCATGCACCACCACACCCAGTTTGCATATATTTCCTATATTCAGGTTTAAAACACTATCAATTAGGGCAAAATATATAAAATATATCAATTCTTTCTCTCTCTTTCTCTCATCTCTAAGTCCTTTGCAACCAATTTTGTCTTTCATTTAAGTTTCCTCATCTATGAAGTAGAAGTAACAAGAATATCTACTGAAGGATTTTATGTGTTGGTTTCATGTAGAACTTTGAGCCCTTCCTGGTACAATAGAACTGCAGTCTTTCTCCACCAGAACTCCACAAGTGAATTAATTCATTCAGAAAAATGATTTAAATGAGTTCTTGATAAGATAACACCTCATTAATACCAGTCCAGAAGCTGAGGAATTATTGAATCATTTACATATGATGCCATGGGAATTAGGGCTTAATTCCTTTAGGGAACCTCCAGTAAGATGTACTCATAAGCGCTCAGGATATATTAGCTAATATTACATTGACTTCAAACAACAGAAATTCATATTCAAACTAGTTTTAATAATGAAGGGACTTAGTTTGGCCTATTTTCTTATAACTAAGACTTTTTGGTTTTGTTTTTTTCAAGATAGGGTTTAGCTTTAGCTGATCTGGTATTCACTATGTAGTCTCAGGCTGGCCTTGAACTCAGGTATACCTTCTACCTCTGCCAGATTGGAATTCACTCTGTAGTCCCAGGCTGGCCTCAAACTCACAATGATTCTCCTACCTCTGCCTCCCCAGTGCTGGATTAAAGGTGTGTACCACAAAGCCCCTAACTGAATTTTTTGTTGTTCTTTGTTTTCGTTTTTTGAGGTAGGGTCTCATTCTAGCCCAGGCTGACCTGGAATTCACTATGTAGTCTCAGGGTGAACTCATGGTGATGATCCTACCTCTGCCTAAGTGCTAGGATTAAAGGCGTGAAGAATTTTATTTACTCTGAACCAGTTTAGCAGGCCAAATTCTAACAAAAGTTTAAGACAATTTGTCGAAGTGAACAAAACAAAAAGGTAGTCTATAAGAATAATCAGATGAGCCGGGCGTGGTGGTGCACGCCTTTAATCCCAGCACTCGGGAGGCAGAGGTAGGAGGATTGCTGTGAGTTCAAGGCCACCCTGAGACTATATAGTGAATTCCAGGTCAGCCTGGGCTAGAGTGAGACCCTACCTTGAAAAACAAAAAAAAAAAAAAAAAAGAATAATCAGATGTAATGATTAGAAACACAGACTAAATGGTTATGGATATGATTGCCGTAGCAAGACCTGATAATTGTGAAGAAAGTCTTGGTACTGGCACCACTCGCTCTGTTGCTAAAGCAATTCTAGTCATTTCTTCTTCCTTTCAAGGATATTATGAGAAAGTAAGTAGGCATCAAGTGACAGGTAGAATGTCTAAGGCCTCTTACATGGTTTTGAAAGATAGTGCTGCAGTTAGCTTTCATTTCTGGGACAAACATCCCACCAGATAACGATCACAGGAGGAAAGGGGTTTATTTCAGGCTTACAGCATTCAGGGGATGTTTCATCAATAGCAGAAGAAGTAGGCTCTCATTCATAGTCAAGCAGAGAGATATCATCAATAGCCAGCACCACATAACTCCAGCGCTCCAGCTGCTTTGAGCACACCTAGCAGGGCTGGACTCAGATTTTCCCCCAAACACACCTTCGGGCTGGACTGAAAGATCTGTCTCCAGAGGTACACCCCCTCAAGCAGGGATCTGCCTGCTAGGGGCTGAAGTTGCCAGCTCAGTTTTAATAAAACAACTGAGTCTATGGGGCCATACATTTACACTATCACATTCAAACTACCATAGATTGCAAAAGGATGTGATCATGTTCTTCCCTGTAACCCTTGACTCTCGGTACAGCCCATAGTGACTTTTTGTTGTTTTGAGGCAGTGTCCCATGCTGACCTGTCACTTGCTCTATAGCCCAGGCTTGAGCCACCATGCCCAGCTAACTAAGAATTTCAAAACAAATTTTTAAGCCCAATGCACAAAGTGGTGCATGCATCTGGAGTTTGTTTGCAGTGGCTGGAGGCTGGAGTGTCCATACTCTCTCCTCTCTCTCTCCCTGCTTTCAAATAAATAAAAATATTTTTAAAAAACTTTTAAAAGCCCATGAAGGGCTGGATAAATGGCTCAGCGGTTAAGGCACTTGCCTGCAGTGCCTAAGGCCCCCGGTTCAATTCCCCAGGACCCACATAAGCCAGACCCACAAGGTGGTGGCTCTGGTGCTCTCTCTATCTACCTATCTCTCTCTACGTATTTCTCTGCTTGAAAAATGAATAAATAAAAAATTTAAAAAAGAAAAAAACATTAAAAAAAAAAAAACATGAAGCCAGGCGTGGTGGCAAACTTTAATCCCAGCACTCAGGAGGCAGAGGTAGGAGGATCACCATGAGTTCCAGGCCACCCTGAGACTTCAGTGAATTCCAGGTCAGCCTGGGCTAGAGTGAGACCCTACCTCAAAACAACAAAATAATAATAATAATAAATATTTTTAAAACCATGAATATTCGGATAGCACTAAGGTGACTTTTGCAGGGACTTAAAAGCTGTCTGAACTCAGTGCTTGCCTTCCTGCTCTATATGCGCTCCTACTGCGTGATGGTCCCATTGTTTTGCTGAGAGATGATAAACAGTCAAGTGCAGTATAGCATGCTCACTGGCTGTGTATGGTGAAAATAAGTATATTTATGTGTCTTTGATTAAATATGTGCAAACTGTCATTGATGACTCCAGGAAAAGCTGTCAATAATGGTGGTCTCCATGGAAGGAAAATGAGTGGCAGCTGTTGAAAGTTAAACCCATTCTTTTTTGGAGTCTGGACTGACTTAGTTTCCGGAGGTAACTCCAGATCAGAGCTTCTAAGCATTTTAAGCATCAATGCATGGCTTCCTACTTACAAATAATATGGTGATATTAATAGTTACACTTGTCTTCATAAGGTATAAGAAAAAGGCACCTGCCCTTCCCAGTGTTCACTCCTGAAAAAAATCTAGTGTTCCCAGTGCACATTCCAAGAGACTCACAGCTGATCCCTCCTTTATTTATATATTTTTATTAATGAGTAGAAGTCTTGTGTTGTGCCCCCATTTCCCTCCTCCCTGTCCTGTTCCACTGCGGGTCCTCCTCCGTGGCAGTGCCAGAATGCTCCATGGGACAGAGGATTATGAGTTGTGCAAGCAGCAGACAGGTTTTTTTTTTGGGGGGGGGGTGATTCCCCTTTTTCAGTGCCAGAGAACTTTTTCTTTTTTCCCGTTTGTGCACGCTTTCTGCACCAGCACATTCTTCCCAATGTGACTGTGGTAGTTTCACCAGCTCCTCATGGGCACTGACTGTCCTACGGTTTGCATAGAAAAACACCTGCATGAAAATAATGATATTAAATGGCTTTGAAATCCTAGGGTAATTTTGTCATCAAAGAACATGTTTAATAATTGAGTTCTAAGACTTTCTCAAAAGGTACATGTTGTAATTATATGAGCTGTAAACATCCATTAAGCATTTTTAAAGAGAAATAGTGTCTAATTCACCCAAGAATTACTTTCCAGAGATAGTGAATTTGACCAGAAGTCAGCTAAAGGATGTGCAGTTATGCTGCTCTGTATCTTGAAATAGTTAAGTACAGGCTTTGAAAATTATATCCTGTTTTTGCTTTACTAATTGTCACCAAACAGAAAGAAGAGGGAAAGCTTCAAGGACAGCTTAACAAGTGTGACTCTAACCAGTATATCAGAGAACTGAAAGATCAGATAGCAGAGCTGAATCACGAGGTAAGTGATAAGTGTTGATCTCAAATATTTTTGTTCCTTCCTCTGCAGGGCACCACTTGATGGCTGATTATAAGATTGATGCTCTCTTGCTAAACACTGTCTCAGTTCATGCTTATAATTAATCATCTTAGAAGACTGTTTGTAACAAGGATTTTTCTGTTCAAATATTGAGGATTTAAATACCTTAAACATTTTATCATAATTAATCTAAAGTGAACAATTAATATTTTCTTATCATGTGTCTATTATGATCTGAAAACTCTTGGTAGTTGTCAAGTCTCAAATGTACTTGAGTAAGATTAAACTTTTCCTCTACCTGTTGAATATATTTGTGGGGCTTACCGTTGCGTGTAGGGGAAGTCTTTTTTCTTTTGCCTTCTTTTTCCTCATGGTGTTATTACTGAGGTTGCAAAAAAGGATACTTGCCTAATATCAGTTAACAGATTTCTTAGTATTTGAATATTTTTTAAACTGGCACTGCCTAGAATCTGTGAGAGCTAGGCCATGAAAGTTTTAGAACTTTACTAGTTAATTATACTGATTTGAATTTCATTCACCTGTTTCAAAGTTTTTCATGAAAGTGAAGTTAAACAAGTTAAACTTATTATTCTACTATTGTTTGATCGACTTTTTTAAAGGTTGTTAAATACAGCATCACTTTTGTATTCCACTATTTTCATTCTTTGGTGGACAATTTCACAAATGGCCAAAGGCAATCTGATCTCTATATTTGCATTTTATATGCTAGAATTTGCCAGATTCTTTGCCTTTCAATATGAACCTTGACATTGAAGTATTTATTAATAATGTATTTGGTCAGTGTGTGTGTGTATTTGGTCAGTGTGTGTGTGTGTGTGTGTGTGTGTGAGAGAGAGAGAGAGAGAGAGAGAGAGTGAGAGAGAGAGAGTGATTCCATGCCCAGCTGCATGTGACTGTTAATAATTGTTATGTAATTTTTTTTGTAATTTTCTAAACATTGAAGAAAATCTTGAAACTTTACACATGAATCTTATTCTGATGATATGCTGTTGTTCATATTGTAACAACTAGGACCCCTTACAACGGTCAGCTACATGAAATGGTTCAGTTAGCAGTTATTTTCATGAATGAAGGGACACATTGTTGATCTATAACATGATAAGTTACTGTTTATTGAGTGCCCTCTGGGTCAAACACTTCATATTTATGACTTCCTAATTCTCCAACAGTCCTTCTGGAAGTGCTATCATTCTTAGGGTGCATGGATGTGAAAAGGAAGATTCCCAGATTACGTATCTCCCTGGATGTTAGCATTATACAAGCCCTACACTGTTGAGCTTGAATTAAATCTAGTTTGGTTTGTTCTTTCTGTGCTCCTCACACAGAGATTCCATTAGAAAACCAGTCAGTGGTACCTCAGATCTCAGGGATTGTAACAGTATCATGTGGGTGGTAGTCAGCCACATACTGCTGGTTGAGTCTCCAAACCAGGCAATTAGGGGAGGAAAGGATTTATTGAAACTACAGATCCAGGGGAAGGTCCATTAACAGCGAAAGAGACTGCTCCCCTTTCACAGGTCCAAACAGAGAGAGAAACCCATCACCAATACAATATACACGCAGAACCGCAAACAGGCAGGGGGGCTAAGGGAGAGAAATCTCTTTCCTCCTTATATAGCCTTACAGCTAGGTCTTGCAACCCTATCCCAGACTTTAATGACTCTGGAATTTCCTTCCTGCACTGCCCACACAGGAAAAAAATGTTGACTTCTACCTCTCCTGAGCTTCCTTACATCCAGCCCCCTGAGAGGCTGCCTTCCTATAAACATCCTCAGAGACCCACCCAAGATGACTAAAAAGGTCAAGTTGACAACAAAACCTAACCATCACACCATCCATCAGTTGGAGTAGACACATAATTAGAGAATTACCTCTCCCTCTCTCCCTGTTGGCACTGTAAACAGATTCGGCTGCACTTCCTGCTACTTTCTGGGATCCATTCTAGTTAGTGCCTTCTCTGACTCCCAGCCCCTGCGGCTCCTCATTTAGAAGAGTTTTGCTTCTAACTTTATTTATTTCCCATGGAAATTAAATTAAATTTGGTGCCTGAGCTGGGGGTGGTGTTGCAAACCTTTAATCCCAGCACTCAGGCAGCAGAGGTAGGAGAATTGCTATGAGTTCAAGGTTAGCCTGGAACTACAGAGTTCCAAGTCAGCCTGGGCTAGAGTGAGACCCTACCTCAAAAAACAAAACCAAAAAAAAAAAAAAAAAAAAAAAACAGCTGCAGATTAAACCCCACAAAGTCTGGGTTCTTGATCCTGTTCCATCCTGCCTACCTTCTGCCCTCCCACCTACTATCAGAGTCCTACTATATCCTAAGCACCAGATTGAGAACTGAAAACAAGGAAGATTGAAACCATCCATACTTCCCGACCTCACAGTCAGTGGGACAGGCACACAAGTAGGCTGTTATCTGTTATGAAAAGTGGAACTGCATGGTGGCCATCATTATTCCTGTGTCCCAGGCACTGTAGAATTAGACTTCCATTGGTTCTTTGTCTTTGCAGCAGTCCTATGAAGAAGTAGCACATTGTCATTCATAGCTTCCTTGTGATAAACTGAGGTTCTGGGGCTCTAACTCTTACAGTCTACACTAGTCACTAGTAGATCCTTCGAGTTTCTGCTGTATGACTTCACGCTTATGCACATCAAGTCAACCAGCCTATGCTCTGCAGTCTTCTTAGACGTGCTCAGGGATAAAGTGGTAGTAACCTGCAAAGGGGAAAGAAATTGGTCAGGCAAATTGGGCATGTGGAGCATTTAAATCCAAAACATGATAGATTCTCAGTGTTAATAGAACACCTACTTCTGCAATGCAGGGCTATCTTTTTATAGCTGCCTACCACCATAGTCAAATGATTGTACTCTGTCAATGCTAGGAAAGGGGAATAGAAGGATATAGAAATATATTCATGGTTCTAAGCCAAAAGAAATGTTCTCAGAGCTCGTATTGGTCCTAGGGAATTAATTCTATGATTAAATCAAACCAGATAACTAGACTTCTCTGGGCCCTGTGAAATCTTGCTGCCATTTACAGTATTTTATGGAGGAATTGCACGCTACCCAAGTGATTTGAAAATGTTTCTTTGAATACAGAACATTAAACACACACACGTGTATGATGGGTGCTGTAGGAGCACATAAGTTCATTCCAGCCTAAGAATAGTTCATGCACACTAAAATTTAATTTCTCCTTTAAATACCTTTGCTGATTTTTTTTCCTGATGCCTTAATAGAATAGTTTCAATGTGCTTTACATGCTTATAATTTCAAAAGGTAATTCCAAGTCCCCTTGCCTAGTTGCTTTTCTATATGAAATAAATTTTCTACATAGAAAACTTTAAGATCTCTTTTGAACCAGTAACTGAGACTATGGTACTTATCAATGTAATCTGTCATATGCAGACTTGGTCCCTGAGCCTTGGACAGTGTGACAGAGATGTCTCAACTTTTCAGCACTTTGATGAGTTTTGAGTCTCCCCAGATGTCACTACCACCTGAAAAGAGAAACACGGGTCTAGAGGACAATTTGGTGGCTGTACTATATCTACTTAGCCAAACTGCAGTAGAGCCTCCCCCACCCCATGGCTCGTGACCTTTCTGGCCATAGGCTTTTCAGTAGGTTTTCAGTACAAGACATGAATTTCCTCCCACAGGTCAGGTCTCAAGTCCAGTTACAGAACAGTTGGTTTTCCCCATAACAGCCATGCCAACCATTGCACCACTTGGTACATTTTGCCTGGCTGGCCAGCAATGTAGCTTGCAGACTGCTGCTAACTTCTCTCCCCAGCAGGCTGCATAGCAGCTCTATGACAGCTAGTTACCAGAGGAGGCTTCCAGTTCAGCTCCAGTTTGATTTTTCTGGTGTCCTATGGCTCTAGTATGTGGTGTCTTCAGCAATAGGGTCTTACCTTATAGTTCTGGTAAGCAACCAAGAGTCTTGGCAATAGCCTGTAATGTTTGTGGGGAGGGGCATCAGAGGCCTCCCTGACCAGCAGTTCACTGTGAGGCATCCCCTCCACTAACCCTAACCTCTTCCCAACGCTTCCCCTTCTGGATTTCATGCCTTTTCTATTTCTTCTCCTCCTCCTCTTCTCTTTCTCCTTCTCCTTCTCCTTCTCTCTTTATTCCTCTCTGTCTCTGTCACTCTCTGTCTCTCTCTCGTTAAACTGCTTCTGTAAACATGGATGTGGGGAATTATTTACTGGAGTAAGGACACAATTTACCATGGCTACACTACTGATCCACGTGACCATATTTCTTTTCTTTCTTTCTTTCTTTCTTGGTTTTTTTTTTTTTTTTTTTTTTTTTTTTTTTGGATTTTCAAGGTAGGGTCTCACTCTTGCCCAGGTTGACCTGGAATTCCCTCTGTAGTCTCAGAGTGGCCTTGAACTCATGGTAATCCTCCTACCTCTGCCTCCCGAGTGCTGGGATTAAAGGCGTGCGCCACAACGCCCGGCCATATTTCTTTTTTAGTGTTCTATATCTTAAATTAAGTCCTGTTGCTTCAACTTTGAAGTTGTCACTTATAAAAATTTATTTTCTTTTAAATCATATAATTTAATTTTTTAATGTTTTTAAGTTAAATACAGCATTGATGATTTTTCAAACTGGGAACATCTGAAACTGTGTTCCAAGCATGCACAAGTGTCTGTTGAAGGAGAATTGATAAGAGATAAGCTGCTCTCTCAGATTTATAGATGCTAACAACTTTAAACTGTGTGGAGATCTTCAGTGCAGTAAGTCATTTCTCAGATGCAGCTGGACACGAGACAGATTTTCTCTCCACAAACAGGACAGCTGAAATGTCACAGACTTTGTGCTACTTTGCTGCCTGCCTGATTTAAGTTGCTGTGGTCAGCCTGAGGAACCTGTGATGTGATAAGATAGCATTCCTGAGGTCATGTGGTTTGCAAGTGCCCAATCTTAACTGAGCAGCCTGTGAGCCCCAGGATGAGGAAGACAGGGATACTAACCTTGTCTGAAAGCCCGTTGGGTGCTCAGTGACAAAATGGGGGGAGAGGCTTATGTGTGTTATATGTCTTAAAAATTCCATTATCAGGAGTTACCAGTTTTAAAAAATATTAGCACCACAAATGCATCCATCTCCTTTTACACTTACTACTTCAGCCTTAAGCATTAAACTTTTTATTGCAGCCTATGTGTTCATCTAAAATGAAGCTGCAGGAGATAGCCACTTCTTTCCTATCTATGGGAAAGCTGGGTGTCGATTTACATTGTTGGTGGATTTGTTCATCAGTTAAGTTTATTTTGACATTTCCTAAATAGAAAATTACTTCTTTTCAACTGGAAACATCTCCGTTGGAAACATTCATACAAAATGAGTACCTGGCTTTATACATATAAACAAAGATATTCACTCTCCTCTTGCCCAGGCTGACCTGGAACTCACCCTGTAATCCCAGGCTGGCCTAAGACTCACAGCCATTCTCCTACCTCAGTCTCCTGAGTGCTGGTATTAAAGGCATGCGCCCAACGGGCTGGAGAGATGGCTCAGTGGTTAAGGCACTTGCCTCCAGTGCCTAAGGCCCTGGGTTCAATTCCCCAGGACACACATAATCCACCACAAGGTGGTGGCCCTGGTGTTCTCTCTCTTTCTCTTCTCTCTCTCCTTGAAAATGAATAAATAAAATATTTAAAATAAAAAAAGGCGTGCGCCCAGCAATACTCACATTTTATAAATTTCACCCATTTAAAGTTATTGTGGAGTTTGGTATATTGACAGGGTGTACAGCCATCATCACAGTAAATTCTAAATTTTTTTTTTGTTAATCCAGAAAAAAAGGGCTGGAGAGATGGCTCAGCGGTTAAGGCACTTGCCTCCAGTGCCTAAGGCCCTGGGTTCAATTCCCCAGGACCCACATAAGCCAGACCCACAAGGTGGTGGCCCTGGTGCACACTCTCTCTATCTCTATCTCTCTCTCAATCTCTGTATCTCTGCTTGAAAACTGAATAAATAAAATAAAATAAAAAATTTTAAAAAAAAATCCAGAAAAAAAACTTAGTAGTCACTCATTACCTCTAAGCTTTTTTCCCTCCTAGGCAAGCACTATTCTACTTTCTCACTATAGTAATATCCTAATATTGAGCATATCATATAAATGAAATCAAATAATTTGTAATCTTCTGTAGCTGGCTTTCACTGAGTACAGTGGGTTTCAAGGCTCGTCCATATTTTACTGTCATTCTTGGTTGGTTGGTTTGTCCGTTTGCCTGTTTGTTTGCAAGCAGAGAGGGAGAGAGAATGGGAGCACCAGGGCCTCCAGCCACTGCAAATGAACTCCAGATGCATGTGCCTCTTTGCACAGCTGGCTTTAGGTGAGCCCTGGGGATTTGAACCTTGGCCATCAGGCTTTCAAGCAAGTGCCTAGTCTACTAAACCATCGCTCTAGGCCCCCCTGTGCCCTTTTTTTTTTTAATTTTTATTTTTTGGTTTTTGAGGTAGGGTCTCGCTCTAGCCCAGGCTGACCTGGAATTCACTATGCAATCTCAGGGTGGCCTTGAACTCATGGCAGTCCTCCTACCTCTGCCTTCCAAGTGCTGGGATTAAAGGCGTGCACCACCACGCCCGGCTCTCCTTTGCCTTTTTTTTGTTTGTTTGTTTTTCGAGGTAGGGTCTCGCTCTAGCCCAGGCTGACCTGAAATTCACTATGTAGTCTCAGGCTGGCCTGGAACTCCCGGCGGTCCTCCTACCTCTGCCTCCCAAGTGCTAGGATTAAAGGCGTGCGCCACCACGCCCAGCTTTTTTTTTTTTTTTTTAAGGTTTTTGTTTGTATGGTTTTGGTTTTTCGAGGTAGGGTCTCACTCAGAGCCCTAGAATTCACTACCTAGTCTCAGTGTGGCCTTGAACTCATGGCGATCCTCCTACCTCTGCCTTCTGAGTGCTGGGATTAAAGGTGTGTGCCATCACACCCAACATGTTTTATTGTTCTTTAATTTATTTATTTGCAAGCAGAGAGAGATAGAAGACAGATGGACAGAAAAGGCATGCCAGGGCCTCCAGCCACTTGCAAATGGACTCCAGATGCATCTACCACTTTGTACATCTGGCTTTATGTGGGTGCTGGGGAATTGAACTTTGGTCGTTGGGCTTTGCAGGCAAGCATTTTTACTGCTGGGCCATCTCTACAGCCCCTATTTTTTAAAAAAAATATTTTATTTATTCATTTTCAAGCAGAGAGAGAGAGAGAGTGAGAGAGAGAGAGAGAGCACGAGCATGCACAAGGGCCACCACCTTGTGGATCTGGCTTATGTGGGTACTGGGGAATTGAACCCAGGGCCTTAGGCACTGGAGACAGTGCCTTAACCGCTGAGCCATCTCTCCAGCCCCAGCCCCTAATTTTTATTCTTATGTTTTATAATATATCTACAGTGTCCAGAAAGCACAAGAAATATGTCCAACATCATTAACCAAGGGAAGGTAGATCAAATCCACACTGCTTCACACTCACCAGGAGACATATAATCAAACTTAATAACTGGACAAAGACATGGAGAAATCTGAACTTTATGCACAGCTGCTGGACTGGGAAATGAAATGTTCATTTCAATTGGCTAAGCATTTTTTACCATATGCCCAGAAATTCCACTTCTAGCTGAATACTCAAGCGAAATTATGGCCACACTAAAACTTGTGCATGAATATACATAAGAACGTCATTCATAATAGCCACAAAGTAAAAACTCAAGTGCCATCTAAGTGATGAATGGATGTTCTGCCCTTGTATGATGGAGGCAATGGAAGCATGGAGTGCTGGTAGTGCTGCAGCATAGCAAACCAGTCACAAAGCTGCACATTGTAAGATACTGTCTTTGCATTTGTATATGTGTTGCATGTGTGTGCAGGAGCCCAAGCACATGTGTACACATGTGTGTAGAGTCTAGAGGACAACCTTGGGTGTCTTTCTTTTCAAGCACCATCTACTGTTTTTGAGACAGGTTCTCTCATTGAACTAGAGTTCTAGAACTTTCCCAGTAGGCTAGACTGGCTGACCAGCAAACCCCAAGGAACTGCCTGCCTCCACCTCCACAGTGCTTGGAGTCCAAGCACACACCACCGTGCCCAGTATTCTGGGATCACACTTGGGGCCTCATGCAGGCAGGGAAAGCACTTTGCTGACAGCTATCTGCAGCCTGTAGGTTACCATTGTGTGAAAAGTCCAGAGTAGGCCAGTCTGTAAAGGCAGTGGTCAACCCATGGTCACCTGGGCTTGAGGAAAAGGTGGGATGTCATGAGAGATACAGCTAAGAGGTGTGTGGTTTCTTTTTGGGTAAATGAAGCTATCAAGTTTAATCTTTCATCTTGAGACCCATATCCAGGCTCACCAAACCACTTATAGTTTGCCAACACATAACATTATGCCACCTGTGCCCAGATTTCCCCTCCAGCACCCGCTCATCCTTCAGGCCCAACTAGGCATCATGAAACCATCCCTTTGAGCTAGTTCAGGGCTTCTCCTGTGGGTCTGCTTAGTGCTCATTTGTGTGGAAATGAGAGGCTTGTTGCTGTCTCCCTCCAGATGCATTCTTCATCTTGGTCTTTCTGCAGTAGTGTTAGTCAGCACACATTTGGTTCATCTAGGTAGACTAATCAAAACCCATAATATAGCTTTAGTGAACATTAATTCCTCTTAGCATAATTTTGTTCAGATAGCAAAATGCCTTCATGAAGTTTCTTTTCTAAAGGCTTGAGTTTTTTAAATGCTTCGGCTAAAGGTTAAATCAAATGAAATGTACATGCTACTTTGATCTAGCTTTAAAAGTTCAGAGTGAAACAAGTGTGAAGTGATTTATTTCCTGTAATTGGTCATAAATTTACATAGAACCTCATAAATTCCTAGCCTCATCACCATTGACATTAGACTGCTGTCTAAATAATGTGAATAGTTTCAGTTTTATCAAGATCTGTCAGCTGCCAGGAAGGAGACATTCGGGGGCAGTTTTATTATTGTGTTTGCTCACAATGCTGGATAGAGAGCTTCCCATGCATGGTAGTCAGAATTCTCTGGAAATGACTCCCCTCTCCTGCTCTCAGAACAAGTGGACAGGATGAGTTTCTTCAGTTCCATACTTCCACCTGTTTCACTTATTCTAAAAATGTGAATTTTAACTATTGCCTTTCATAAATTTTATATATTTTTTAAAAATATATTTTAAAAATTTTAAGTGTTTTTAATGATTTACCAAAACAATGCTAAGTGTTTTTGACTTTAAGCTACTTAAGAATTATTTCAGTAGAATGCTTCAGCACCTTAATTCAGACTTGTTCTGAAATAAGAATGGGATTTTAGCGTGCAATGATTAAGAAATCATGAACCCCCCGCATGATTGCTTGTATTGGTTTCCTGTTCTGGTTCTCTGGAAATCTTTTGGTTTGTATGTTTTCTGCTAGCTGTATTGTTTTAAAATTATTTATTTATTATTTGAGAGAGAGTGAGAGAAAGAGGCAGATAGAGAGAAGAATGGGCACATCGGGGCCTCCTGCCACAGCAAACAGACTTCAGACACATGTGCCACCTTGTGCATGTGGCTTTACCTGGGTCCTGGGGAATTGAACTCAGATCCTTATGCTTTGCAGGCAAACGCCTATTAACTGCTAAGACATTTCTACAGCCCTAGTTATATTTTTTGTTATACTTACCACACTGTTTTATTGGTTTAGTTTAGCTTGGTTTGGTTTGGGGTTTTTTTCTAGGCTCAGGCTGGCGTCTAACTCACTGTGATCCTTCTACTTCAGCCTCCCTAATGTTGGCAAGACTTTTTTTTGTTTGTTTGTTTTTTGAGGTAGGGTCTCATGCTAGCCCAGGCTGACCTGGAATTCACTATGTAGTCTCAGGGTGGCCTTGAACTCATGGTGATCCTCCTACCTCTACCTCCCAAGCGTTGGGATTAAAGTCATGGGCCACCATGCCCAGCAAGACAATTTTTTTTAAAGATGCTGATAATTAAGAAAAGTTTAGAGTGTAGTGTAATCCTAGTACTTG
Source organism: Zapus hudsonius (assembly GCA_004024765.1). Taxonomy (NCBI): domain Eukaryota; kingdom Metazoa; phylum Chordata; class Mammalia; order Rodentia; family Dipodidae; genus Zapus; species Zapus hudsonius. Next base: position 20,363 of record PVHP010016250.1, on the reverse strand, counting down.
GGAGGTAGAAGAAGGATCAGAAGTTCAAGCTCATCCTCTGCTTGCTGCATTAAAGATAAATGGGTTGATTTAGCATATCATTTTGCACTTACATTTATATAAAACTTTGAAAAGTGGAAAAAAAACCTAAAAATATATACAGAATCCAACAAAAGTACTGACCAACTCAGGAGGTAGTAACCCTGGGAACTTAAAACTAGGGATCTGTGTAATGATTGGGCTTTCTCCTTTCTCATGTTCTAAAATCTGTTTTAACACAAACCCAAATGTACAGACAGAAGAAGCCTTGCAGTCGCTATGACTCAATCTTGGAAACTTACTGCAACTGTTTTGCAGTTCACTTGGTATCACATGACTCACTTCAATAGTTTAAACCCTGTCTAGTAGTGATCAAAGTTCATTTGCTTAGGGGTTTTTTTGGTGTGTGGATGACTTTTTTCCACTTTGTTGTGGATTGATTGTCTTTCAAAATACCCAGTGCTTCCTCTTGAATCTCAGACTGTGTACTTGCCTTCGTAGTTCTCCCTTCCCCACACACAGGAGATGGGCATTGTAACTTGGAACAGCATGTGGAGGCCTTTTGAGCTGTAAGTTATGTAAATATAAGGTCATTAGTTACTTTGCCCCAAGTGTCAAAAGTAGAAAGGATAATTTGTTGCATCTTTTTCAAATCAAGTGTAAAAATGAGCCCTAACCTTTTCAAGTTAGTGATATCACATGCCTAAAGAAAGCAAACACATACAGAACATACTTCCCCAGGTGACCACATTTTCTCAGCACAGATTTTTCTTATTTATTAATGTCCTATTTTTAGAGGCTACAAACCTCTGAAATTATGACACTTCTTTATTTCACAAAAGAATTTTGTCAGCTGGGCAGGCGTGGCTGCGCATGCCTTTAATCCCAGCACTCGGGAGGCAGAGGTAGGAGGATTGCTGTGAGTTCAAGGCCACCCTGAGACTACATAGTGAATTCCAGGTCAGCCTGGACTAGAGTGAGACCCTACCTCGGGAAAAAAAAAAAACAACAACAAAAAAGAATTTTGTCTTAATATTTAATGGTTTGGCTAATAAAACTAGTGGGAATTTTAACATCCGTGTGCTCAGTGATGACAGAGTTTTGGGGCTTCAAGCATATTTATGCTACAAGTTCTCCCTGTTCTGAAGTCTTAATGGTAATTTTTATGTGAAATCACTGGAATAGTCTCTAAGTAGTCTTTTTTAGTGTTTAAATTTTTACTATCATGCAGTTAAAAACCTAGCTGTTTCCTGTCAAAACCTACATTCATCAGACTAAGAACATGGCAGTTTCCTGTTTCCTTATTAACTATATAGCATATTTGTGCCTCATTGTCAGTTATATAATCTCCTTGGCTTTCCTTTCCCTACATGGTTTGGGGCCAGCATTGTTTAATGCTTGCAGAAAAATCCTAAAATCTAATCTCTTTGACAAGTGCAAAGCTAAGATTTTGCTAATTTTTTAAAGTTGTAATGAGTGTTCAGATGTCTAAGTAAATGCCACATGTTTTACTTTCTTTCCTTGTTTCTTAATGCATAACATGATGAAGCAGTCCACAGCAGGTAAGGACTTGTATATATGTCAGTGCTTCCACCACCTGTCTGTCATCAAAGAGGGTCAGTGAATAGTCAGTTCTTGGGGGCTTTGTCAAGATCCCCTGATCAATGACCTTCCTCAGCATGACGTACCTTCTATCAGGTCAGAAAACTAAATTTTAGGACACAAACTACTACTTGTCAAAATGTATAGATATGAGGGTTTTCTCGGTATGTATTTATGTTAATGTCTTGTTAAATTATAAAGCCGAGTGTGGTGGCACGTGCCTTTAATGCCAGCACTGGAGGCAGAGGTAGGAGGATGGATATGAGTTCAAGGCCAGCCTGAAACTTCGTAGTTAATTCCAGGTCAGCCTGGGCTAGAGTGAGAACCTACCTGGGGGGGGGGGGGGAAGATCCTTAAATCTAAGGATAATAGAAGAAATAGGATGTATGTTGAGACACTATTCTGTGTTTTTCCCAAAAGTTCTAGATATAAAAGCTCCAATATCAAATCATGTATGTTAAAATTCTATCTATAAATACATTCTCATTCATTGTGTTAAATATAATATCAGTGAAAATATTTATACTCGTTGATTTATGTAAGTGACTCAAAAATGGTTTGAAAAAAATTCTAAGAAGTATATGCCACCATGCCTGGTATTTTACATGGGTTCTGGGGATGGAACTCGGGTCCTCATGCTTCACACAGGTACTTTGCCAACTTAGCCATTGCTCCAGACTCCAAACCAATATATTTTTTGGTTTTTTAAGGTAGGGTCTCTATCTAGCCCAGGCTGACCTGGAATTTACTATGTCATCCCAGGCTGGCCTCAAACTCATGGTGATCCTACTACCTCTGCCTCCAGAGTGCCAGGATTAAAGGCGTGCACCACCATGCCCAGCCCAAGACACTTTTGAAAATGAAAATAGGATACTCTTAGTAACTTTGAGGTGATAATAGGCATAAACTTGACTATACTAAACAAGCTTAGATCAATGGTTATTCTAAGCGTAACGTGTACAGATGCTCAACAGTAGATATCCCTGAACCATCTTCCAGGGTGCTTATTCCAGTTTTTGCTTTTCATTTTGAGAGAGTCCCACCGAGTTGCTCAGGCTAGCCTTGAAGTCACTCTGGAGCCAAAGCTGGCCTTAAACTTGTATTCCTTCTGCCCCAGCCTCCTAAGTAGCTAGGATTACAAACCTGTCTCGGTGTTGTGCTTTTTTTTTTTTTTTTTATTAAAAACATGTGTGCTGGACATGGTCGTGCATATCTGTAATCCCAGCCCTTGAAAGGTGGATGCTGAAGGATCAGGAGTTTCAGGGTCATCCTCAGCTACATACCAAGTATGAGGCCAGTCTGGACTTCAAGATACCCTATCTCAAAGATTGAGGGCAAAGTTATTAATTATAGTCCTTTAAAAGATTATGAATTTGCTCTGACCAACACCCTGACAGATGTTAAGGCAAAAGATCTCTTGCAGCAATGAAGGCTCCTCTTGTTGCTCTTTGAAAATGCTTTGGCAATATCTACTCAAGCTTGGCACATGTTTTTCTTATGGCCTAGCAATTACCCTCTTGTGTATATGGAGAAATATTTCTGTATGTTTAAGAGTGTTCATAGCAACATTGTATGTAGTAAGTGAGAGACAAATAGCCATTTACAGCAGAATGGGTCAGTGATTGTTCATATATATAATACTTTGGCACACTGAAAAAATGAACTGTACTTCAGGCCTACATCAACAAATCTCACAGGCATGATAAGTATCAGGAGCCCATCACGGACGTGCGTACCACGTGGTCCTTTGTCTGAAGTGCAAGAACAAGCTAGAATGCTGTGTGGTGACAGATGCCAGGATCTGTACCTCTGGAGGAATGTAGAGTCTTCCCTAGAACAAGGAAGGACACGTGGGAACCATGGGCACCAGAAGCGCTCTGTGTCTTGATCTAGGTGATAGTTTGTGGGTATAAGTAAGTGCCTGTCATCGTGTGTGTGTGTGTGTGTATGTGTGTGTGTGTGTGTGTGTGTGTGTGTGGTCACACCTGTGTGTGGAGGCCAGAGGACACCCTCTGGTGTCCTTCCTTGACAACACTGTCCACCTTCAAAGCTGATTTTTTTTGGGGGGGGAGGGTGGAGTTCAGTTAGGCTCTCACTCTAGCCCAAACTGACCTGGAACTCCCTCTGTAGTCCCAGGCTGTCCTCAAATTCATGATGATCCTCCTACCTCTTCTGGGATTGAAGCCATATGGCACCACTTCTGGATTTCAAGGCTTTTTTTTTTTTTTAAATGCAATTTTTTAAATTTTTTAAATATTTTATTTATTCATTTTCAAGCACAGAGAGAGAGAGAGAGAGGGAAAGAGAGAAAGAGAGAGAGAGAGGGAGGGAGGGGGAGAGAGAGAGCGCACCAGGGCCACCACCTTGTGGGTCTGGCTTATGTGGGTCCTGGGGAATTGAACCTGGGGCCTTAGGCACTGGAGGCAAGTGCCTTAACCGCTGAGCAATCTCTCCAGCCCTCAAGGCTTTTTTGAAACAAGGTCTCTCATTGCCCTGGAACTCACCAAGCAGGCTAAATTAGTTGGCCAGAGAGCCCCAGGGATCCACCTGTCCATTTCTCTCTGGAATTCAAAGTGTACATCTTTATGCCCAGTTTATATTACATGGGTTTTGGGGATTGAACTCAGATCCACATGCTTGCAAGACAAGCACTGTATGTTCCAACTGAGCTATTTCCTCAGTCCATATTTATCATCTTGTTCACTTAAAATCTCTGTACTTACTATGTTTTATCTCTTTTAGAAAGGAGTGTGGCTAAAAAAAGTTTTGAAATACAACCTCAAAATTTCTTCAGGTAGTTTTGTCATTAGAACATTTTTGTCATAGAACAATGCTGCAAGACATAACTTTTAATCACTTTTATCCCAGGAGACATTTTTGGGTTCCAGAAAAATTGACTGAAAAGTATAGACAGTTCCCAGATACTCCTCAGGACTTTCCTCCAGTAACTGATGCCCACAGTTTCCATTAGGGCTCACTCTGTGGTGTGCATTGCTTTGATAAGTATAATGACACATACCCACCATCACGGCAGTGTACAGATAGCTGGACTCTCTACCAGTCCCTCTCCCCCTCTTCCTCTCTCCTCCTCTCCCCCAGAGCTCCTGCAACCACTGGTTTACTTACTGCCTTGACTGTTTCAGAATGTCATGTAGTTCTCATGCACCTTGTACTGCATTTGGGATTCCTCCATGTCCCTCCCCCCAGCCCCAACACCCTCCCACCCTGATAATGAACTGCCTGGCAGTTCGTCAACATGCCGGGGGCCCCCCGCATGGTTTAAGCACATGCAGAGAGTGATTGGTACAGGCTCAGTCATTCAAAGAGAAAGAATGTATGCGTCACTTTGTACTTCTGGTTTTACATGGGTACTGGGGAATCGAGCCCAGGTCATTAGGCTTTTCAGGTAAGCACCTAACTGCCTTGTTTTATTTTATTTTATTTGTTTTGCAATACTACGGATTGAGCATAGGGCTTCACACATGCTAAGCATGTGCTCTGCCACTGAGCTGCACCTCTACATGTTAGTTACCTTCTTATTGTGTGAACAACCAGAGCAACGTAGGGAAGAAAAGCATTTATTTAGGCTCACGGTGCTGAGGGGAGGGCATGGCAGGAGTAGGAAGCTGGCTCCACACTGCCATAGGAAACAGAGAGAGAATAGCAAGCAGGGTTGACTATAAAACCTCAGCCCCCCCCACACACACACACCAAAGATATACTTTCTCCATCAAGACTGTGCTTCCTAAAGATCCCATAACTTCTGGAGCAGTGCCACCAGCTGGAGCTAAGGATCTAAGAGCCTATGGGGGACACCACCATATGGGGCTTCACACCTGCCACTGGGCTGTGAAGCCTGTCTTCAGGTTACTCTTCATTTTTGAGGCAGGGCTCACTAAGTTGCCCAGGAGGCCCTTGAACTTGAGAACCTCCTGCCTCAGCCTCCTGAGTAGCTGGGGTTGCAGGCCTGTATCACCAGACTCGGGTTTGGTTTTGAGTTTTTTGAGCTATGGTCTCACTGTGTAGCCCATGTGTAGCCCATGCTGGCCTGGGACTGTTAATCCTTCTGTGTGCTGAGATTACAGGTGTGTATCATTTTATCATATAAACATTTTTATCAAAACAACACCATATTGGCACTAATTTGATTGACCTGTATTTTATTATAACAAAATGTCCCCCTTGGCCCCTGGATAGTGTCCTTTTTTTTTTTTTTTTTTTTTTTTTTTTGCTTATTGCTCTCCTCAAATCTCTGGTGATATTTGACTGCTCCTCCATGAAGACTAAGGAATGAAAAAGCCCGACAGGCAGCTCTGAGTCCTTGAGTAGGGGCCTTTATTACCAGTATTGTCATCTAGCTAAGACTCTTGTTCCTCTTCAGAGGAGGGTTCTTTACTTACAGTTTGAGTCCTGGTGCCTCTCTTTCCTTCCTGAATCAATCGTTCTCTCCATCCTTCCTTCCTCCCCCTCCTCAGCCTCCCTTCCCCTCTCTCAGCTCCTTGGTGAATATCAAAGTGGATGAAGCACATCAATGACTTTAAGACCCATGTCCAATTTCCCCTGGAAACATAATAATTTTGTTCAATGAATAATATATTCCACAGCTGAGAAATTTTTATTATTGCACACTGACATGATGTATAGTATTTGGCCAAAATTATTAAAGACCATGAGCCTTCAAATAGCATGCTAAACTCTGCACGCACACTTGTCAAGGCAGAACCCTGCGTGCTGGCACAGACCTGTGAATCCAGCTTTGGGGAAACTAAAGCAGGAGGGTCACAAGTCAAGACCATCTTGGGCAACATAGTCCATAGCTCTTATCAGATGTTTGATCCTCTAATTGACCAAAAGACAATTCAGCAAAGCAAAAACCATTGCCAGAGCATAGTGTTCACTGTGAGATATGTCTCAGAATTACCTAGGGGATTTTCTCTCTCCTTTTTTCTGGTACTGAGGGCCACACCCAAGGCCTCCTGTTGCCTCTGAACTGCCCCTCCAGAACCCCTCCATGATTCTCACACTCTACATCAGACTCTCCTAATAAGAAAAATAAAGATTTGAGAGCTGCTTTCTTGGGATTTGATTCCTTAGTTCTAGAGAGGGCATCTTGTCTCTTAACAAGTATCCCCAGGTCTATTGGTACATGTGATCAGAGGATTATATTTTAAAATATCTAACCTTGCCACTCATAATACGTGAGGGCTTCTGTTGTGTGTTTTAGGGAAGTGGGACTGGGAAGATTGTATGCTTTGAAACATAATTAACTCCTAAAAATCTGGTGCTAAGAATTAGCAACATCCTACACTTCAGAGGGCCCAACTCCAGCCCTCTCTTAGCCAAGTCCTTCCACAGGATGAGGTTTCCCATAGGACAGGCCCAGGCATCCCTTCCCAAACCATCCTCAGTACTATGAAATTCCCTGCCCAGGTGCCTACTCCCAGGCACCATACAGGCCTTCTTCCCATACCCAGCACACTCCCAAGTCTAAGAGATGACCAAGGAATAGCTTCACTTTTACTGGATGGTCCTTTGCCTTCTCCCTTTTCTCCCCCCCCCCCAAATTTTTTCTCTTTGTTATATTAGTAGTTCTCAGAGGCATTGAGGTGTCGCCTCTGATGTTGAGGGAATGATCCCTCGACTTACAGCTAATGTCCTATAATCACATCACTTGATAAAAGGCTTCAGTGTTTTGATTACAATCAATTTTGTTAGAGCAATGAAAGCTACAGCTTTCCCAACAACTGGGAAGTTGTGGTTCCTCTGTCATACTACTCCTTTGTAACAGCCAGGAAGAAGGAAGACACGTGTTCCATGATATTTCTTCAAAAGGGCCTGGGGAAGAAGAGAGAAAGGAAGAGATTAACTGACTGAATTTAGCACCGAGAGCTGTAAATCAGGTGTTGCAATGTGGGATGGGATGTTGCATCAGAATGTGACAGTTCTTGTAACAACACAGTTGATATCACAACCTTGAGGAGGTCGTTGTGTTCTATGTCTCTTTCCTAAAGATTCAAGTCCCCTGTTAGGCCAAGGTGCACTGTATTGATTACATTTCCTTATACCTCAGTATAGTTTTGTTCGTTTGGCTTAGGACAGGGAAATTTCTTTGTAGTCGAAGATGTGCTGGGTCAGACACCAAGCCCTGGTGTCACAAGTGGCAGGGAAGTGCTGAGGTTTCTTCACATCTTCCTGGAAGTCTGTCGGGAAAGCTGGAGGTGTTAGGGTATGGCTGTACTGGCTTTGCTCTCAGAACCGTTGGTTTTGAAAGTGTTGGTAATATTTCCTGAACATTTCACATTGCCTTTATCTCAAGATTTTAAGATAGGGATGAGGAGTTTGGCCCTGAGAAACAAGGATTTAGGTTGATAGTAATGATAAGGAAAGGAGACATAAGTGTGTATCTTTAGCAAGGTCTTTCATAGTCAAGGTATGTGGTAGCCAATTATTGCTTTGGCTTGTTTTGTTTTGGCTTTGGGGGGGATGAGTTTTGAGGTAGTTCACTCTAGCCCGGGCTGACCTGGAACTCTGTAGTCCCATGCTGGCCTCCAACTCATGGCGATCCTCCTACCTCAGCCCCCTAGGTGCTGGGATTAAAGGCATGTACCACCACACCTGGCCAATTGCTGGGGGGGGGGTTAGTGTTTTTATCTCATTTTGCTTCATTATAGGAGAAAATTCATGGTATACATACAAATGAAATATGTATGAGGGCTGGAGAGATTGCTCAGTGGTTGGGGCGCTTGCCTCCAGTGCCTGGAGCCCCTGGTTCGACTCCCCAGGGCCCACATGGGCCAGACCCACAAGGTGGTAGCCCTGTGCGCGCGCGCGCTCTCTCTCTCTCTCTCTCTCTCTCTCTCTCTCTCTCTCTCTGCTTGAAAAAGTGAATGAATAAAATGTTTAAAAAAATATATCCAGGTATGGTGGCCTTGAATCCCAGCAGAGGTGGGGGGATTGCCATGAGTTGGAGGCTACATAGTGAATTCCTATGAGACTACATAGTGAATTCCAGGTCAGCCTGGGCTACAGTGAGAACCTACCTTAAAAACCAAAAACTGAAAGAAAGAAAGAAAGAAAGAAAGAGAGAGAGAGAGAGAGAGAGAGAGAAAGAAAGAAAGAAAGACGTATGAAATTAAAATGAAATAAATTTAAAAACAAGAGTAATCCAGGAAGAAGGACACAATGTGACCAGACTATCTGTGATGTATTGTTGGTCATTGAAGAAATCAGCTGGTGGGTACACGAAGGTCACAATATTGTCTTTACTGTAATAAAGGACTAGTTGAAATGTGACTTTATCAGGTTCCTCCACTGAGTCGATCTAATCTGTGGAGTGAGAATATTAATTCTACCATATGGGACTGTTATGATGATTATGTAGCACATAGAAGGCACTCGTACAAATGGGTGGTGGTTATCTGTAAATAGAAAAAGACCAGGCCATTTTCTTTTTTAACGTGAAATGTTGCTTTTTTGTAAAACATTTGTTTGCTTCTTCCACTTGAGTAAATTAATGAACCTGAACTTTGTTTTAACAGCTCAGGTGCCTAAAAGGCCAGAGGAGCTTCTCAGGCCAGCCTTCTTTTGACGGAATCCACATTGTCAGCCATTTAATGGGAGATGATGAGTCATTCCATTCTTCCGATGAAGATTTCATGGATCACTCCTTACAGGAAAGTGGCCTTGGTTTTCCTTTGCACAGAAAGTCTGGTCCAGTATCTTTGGACCCCACTCTGGAAGACGGCAGTGAGAGCGACACAGACACCCGTGTGCTGGAAGCCCGCGAGAGCCGTCCAGTGGCCCAGCAGGAGCGGCCCCCACAGAGGGAGCCGTATTCAACCACTGTCTGACCATCACTGTGACCTAGACTACGGATTCTTTAAGGGATAGTGATTTGGGGGTCATACCTCTTTCATATGTACATAGATGCTCTTGTATTTTACAGCCTTCTCTGCCTTTTTATCTTTGCCAAATCCTCACCACTGAGTTTCCATTGCCATAAGTAGACAAGTATGGTTAATGGGTAAAATAAGGTTCTAACAGTATTACAGAATATTAACTTTTCTTGTTCAGAAAATATAGCTGTATCTAAATGTGGAAACCAATTTGAGGTTTAGAACTATGGAAGATTATATTTTCTTCAAGCAAAACTGCTCTTGTGCAATATTTTATGCTCCATTTGTTTCCAAGGTGGCTGTCTGTAGACATTTGACCAAAACATAAATCTGATTTACCTTGTGTTTTTGTGTTTTGAGGATTTTTTTTTCCACTAAAATTGCAATTCTACTAGGGGCCACTTGAAGGTTCTCAAACACAGAGACTTTCTTTCTGTATAATTTTATAAACAAATTAATTGTTACTGTTTAGAGAGTTTTAAGTTCTGTTTTAATTTCTAATTTTGTGTGTAAGCTGCTTCCACGTGTTGGTTAGAATAATAGGTTTTACTACGGTTATATTATTTGTACATAGTTATAAATCTGTGCCGCCCAACGTTGACATCATTTTATATGAGGAACATCCATGTTGAAATGACCACGATTAGCATTCTACAGGACACTGTAAATAACAAGTTCCAGGAAAGCTGCAGAGTAAAGTCTGACACTAATATTTTAATAGCTTTAGTATTTTGCTTAGCACTCAACATTAGCAGATTCATAATTGCTGAGTGTTCAATAACACTATTGGTGAAAAGTAACACTATTGTTTACTTTGTGTGTATGTAATTAATAAAATTTCATGATTAAAGAGAATAGCACATATCATTTAGTGCTAATGTTCTGCTTAACATAATTTAAGCATTACGCACAGCAATTATATCTGCAAAATGTCTGTGAACGTGTCTTTCAATTTGATAGTTAAAGCCATAAGAATCCTCCCTGAGGAACTCTTCCTTTTGTAGCATTTAGACTTTTCTCCAGTACAAAACAATGCCTGTACTGTATATATAACAGTACAGTGTTATTGGTAAATAGGGAGAAGCACCCAAATTACATTCAGCCATGGAGAGATCACGGGAATGTGTTAGCTGCACACTTTCCACTCTCAACTTGTTCACAGCCTGTGAAAGAACAGCCAGAGAGGAAGAGGAAAGTGGGACTTTGTATGAATGGAAGTGCAGTTTTGCACAGAATGTCGCATACATTTTTAAAAGAATATTTTTTGATGAAATGCAGTAGAAAGTCATTTGATTTCTGAGACCAGATGTAAGGCCTAATGCTGTATTATAGGCTAGGCTTTCCCGACATGGCCACCATGACCGCTTGCTTGAGTGGAAAGTGAGGTTGAACACTTGCCTTCTGTGGTCATTCATTCCCCAGGATGAGTTCTGGTGGTTCAGTAATATATACCTGTGGTCACAAGCTAGTAACTTAGTAGAGCCAAAATAAATATTAATCAGACCTGACACCAATGCTTTTAAAGAAGTCTAGCTAACAAACTTTCCAATTCCCTTTCTCAGGCAATGTTTTGAGTCAATTTCATTTAAGTGTTTCCTGAGTGCACTGCGTAGGCATAAATAGAGTGTCAGCACTCCTGAGCTGTGTGCAGTTTACACATGTGGATTCTCCTAGATTGCATATTACTCCTCCCATCCTAATCCCTTGAGGTTCTTCCTGACTGTTCTCTTCTGTCAGCTCAGGTGACTGTCAATGCCCAGTGAAATGAGATGATTGGTGACTCTGTTATTGCCTGGATCCCTTCAAGAAATCTGAGTTTGGGGGGTGTGGCTCAAAGATAGAGTGCTTGCCTAAAATGCTTGAGACCTTGAGTTTCATTTCCACCCCACAGAAAAGGAAAGAAAGAAATGCTTAGAGAATGTCCCAAGTATTCTTCCTGATTAGGAACTAGGTTTTAAAAGAATCATCTAAGGAGACCTTAATTTGTTGATGCCCTTGTGTTTTGTCCAGTGAAAAAGTAGGTCTTTGATTTAAGCCAGGTGCAGTGGTGCACACCTGTAGTCCCAGATGCTAGGAAGCTGGGGCAGGAAGATCCCTTAGAGAGTAGAGACCAGCCTGGGAAGTATGTGGCAAGATCATAGAAGGTTTTTTTTTTGGGGGGGGGGTCCAGAGGGGGACTATAGGATACAATAGGATCATAAGCCTTAATTTCATTCAAGATTCCATTTCATTCAAATTAATGTAAGTGTATTCTTAAGACTTGGAGGCATTTGGACTGTGGTCTACTGATTGATTTGATTTACAGTCTAATACTTTTATGTCTTTCAAGTGTTATTCTCTTAAACACTTAAGGGCTGGAATGATGACTCAGCAGTTAAAGGCATTTCCTTGTAAAGCCAGATGCACAGAGTGGCACATGCTCCTGGAGTTCATTTGCAGTGGCTGGAGGCCCTAGTGTGCCCATTTTCTTTCTTTCTCTTTTCTCCCTCCACCCCCTTTCCTTTCATAATTAATAAATAAACGTTGTAAACAGTTGAGAGAGGATTTGGGGGAACATGAATGAAATGGTTTACAATGGAAAATCTTGCTCCCTTGAGATAGTTACATTCTTGGTGTCCTTACTACCCTGAGTTGATTTATTGAAAATAGTTACAAGTCATTTGAGTAAAGTGGAAATTGCATTGAAATAAGCAGATACCTTAAGATCAAGCACTGTAACAGATTTAAAAAAAATTATTTTCAAAGGTGGGGATCTAACCCCAGGGCCTTATACATAGTAGGCAAGACTCCACTTACACCACCAGCCCAACTGGTCAACAATGAATGGTATACATTTTCTTCCTGGAAAGACAGGTCAAAGATGTAACTTTATCCAATTTCTACTCAGTTTTCTGTTATTTGGGAGATTGTGTGTGTGCACATGCGTGCTGGGTAGCAGGCAGTCAATATTTGCTGACTAATTGAGGCATCAGCTTCCAGCTAACGGATCTGTTAATGTTGAAAGAAAAAGCACTTTTTTAGCTCTGAGTATGATGCAGCTTGTTACTGTCCAGGTAGTGCCTTTAAATGATAATGTCTAGACCTTTTGAAGTATATTATTTCTGGCATCATGAGAGATCATATGGTTCTTTACCATTTACATAAAGTACTGTGATATTCAAATTTAAAGAAAATAAGACAACAATGATGTTGTGTGAGTCTTTCATGACCAGCTTGATTACTATATAGTACCAGATATTGCCAGCTAACATTTTGTGATATCAATGATTTACTTATTAAAATGATGAGTTTTAGCTTGAACATTTTTGCTGCTCTAGATGAACAAAAGGAGAAGTTTTTAAAGTCATTTTAATTCTGAAATTAGAATTTGATTAAAGGTAGAATGAATGCTATTTATAACCCACATTTTTCACATCACACCCATTGATCTGCCCATCTCTTCACTCCAAAGAGATGACACAATAATGCACCCGAGATGCAAAGTATTTCAATTTACTGTTGGAATTTTTTTATTGTCACACTGTATGATAACCCAAAAATGTTTACTTGTGCCTTTGCTTTAAGTAATTAAAGTTTTCCATTTTATAAGAAATTGTGTCTTTAACTTATTCCACTTTAAAAGGGGAGGAGGCACCAAGGTCCTGAAAACAACGGCCTTATGAAAGATTCACACTGAGGCCTGAGCTTGGAGGACCAGTGCTGCATTCGCCTGTTCTCCCCACGTAATGACAAGAAGTCCCGCAGGGGGTGGTGTTCAAGTATATGATTTAATGTGGACGCTATTGTAAAAGGATGTCTGGCTTCTGCAACTTTGTCACAATATTAATATCATTCAGTTCAGAAGCAATAATTCACCATATTCTGGCACTTGATGAAAATATATGAAATATGACAAGATAGTTGTAGGCCAGGGTTTCTTGGTATAGGTAGCATTTGGGGTCAAATAATTCTTTGTTCCCAAAGGCTGTCCTGTATATTGTAAGATGTCTGCAAGAATCCCTAGTCTCCGCCCACTGGATGCCAGCAGCGCCCACTCCTTTAGTTATGACACTGGGAATGTCTCCAGACACTGTCAATATTACCAGCAGAGAGGTCACCCCATTTAGAACTGGGCATGGTAGTGTGCACATGTCCCAGCACTCACACTGAGGCAAGAGGATTGCTCAAGCCCAACCTGGCTAGTTTAGCAAAACCTCATCTCACAGAAAGAAGAGAGAGAATAACAGGTTGGCAGGAATGTGGACAAAATGGAACCCTGTGAAAACAGCATGATAGCTTTTCAAGAGTTAAATATAGCATTACCATACAATCTATCAATTCTAGATAAATACTCAAAGGACCTGAATACGTGTACACCGATGATCATTGCAGCAATGTTAACAGTAGTCCAAAGGTGATAGAACTCCTGTCCATAGTTGAAGGGGGTGGATGTAATATAGACACCCAAGGAAATACTAGCACCTTACAAAGGAAGTTATGATACATGATACGGATAGAAAGCCACATACTGAGTCCACTTACGTGAGAGACCAAGAATAGGCCATGAATATCACAGACGATAGATACTCACTAGAGGATGGTGGGGAGAGGTTGTTGTCAAGTGGCCACAGAGCTGCTACATAAAGTGATGAAAAGGTTCTGGAAGTAGTGGTTGTTAGTCAGGGTTCTCTAGAGGAACAGAATCAACAGAATGAACTGTAGTAAACAAAAAGGGAAGTTATTGGATTGGCTCAAAGCAGTCCCACAATGGCAGTATGCAAACCCAAGAGTCAAGGAACAGGTCACCGCTCAGTCCACATGGCTGGATGCCTCAGCAGTCCTAATCCAGCACTGAAGGCCTAAAGGCTTCCTGGGGAGCTGCTGGTCTTCAGTCCAGGCTGGAAGGCTGAGGAAGCTCAATGCCTACAAAGAGATGCATGGCAAGCACCAGAAGCCAGGCAGGCAAAGGAGAGAGAGAATGAGATTTTTGTCCCCCTTTATAGAGCCTTAGGGTGAGATCTTGCAACCCTATCCCAGACTTAATGGCTTCCTGAGTCTCTAGAATTTCCTTCCTGCACTTCCCACACAGGAAAGCATCTACTTCTAGCTCCTTTGAGCTTCTTTACATCTTGCCCCTTGCTGAGAGGCTGCCTTCCTGTAAACATACTCAGAGACCCACCCAAGATTACTAAAAAGGTCAAGTTGACAACAAAATTTAACCATCACAGTGGTGATGGCTGTATGATATTGAATATATTTTTTTATAGTTTGTATTAATTGGTCCCCGGGGAGTAGAGCTATTTTGAGAAGTGATAAACCCTTTAGGAAGTAAGGTCTAGCTGGAGGAAGCTGGGAGTGGAGCCCTGAGGAATAAAGCCAGCCTCCCCTCTCACTGGAGCTTCCTGGTGCAATTCACAAGTACATGATCACACTGCTATGAACTCAGCCCCACCTTCCCTACCATGATGGACTAGAATGCTGTAAGCATTCCTATGGGACTCAGAAGAGCAGAATGCACTTGAAGACAGGGAAAGCCACTGTGGTGGTGGTCCAGGGGTCCCCCATAAGCTTATATGTTCTGAATGATTGATCCCCATCTGATGGCAATTTAGGGATTGGAACCTTGTTGGAGCTGTGTTGTTGGGGATGGGTTTATGAGGGTTATAGCCAGCTTCCCCCTGCCAGTGTTTGGCACACTCTCCCGTTGCTATTGTCCACCTGATGTTGGCTAGGAGGTGATGTCCACCCTCTGCTCATGCCATACTTTTCCCTGCCATCATGGAGCTTCCCCTGGAGTCTGTAAGCCAAAATAAACCCTTTCCTCCTACAAGATGCTTTTGGCTGGGTGTTTGGTGCCAGCAACGTGAAGCTGCTACAACAGTCACTCCTGCAGTTTTTCATGGAGAACAAGGATTCTGTCAAGAATTGGGCTATAGGCTGTATTCTGTCCAAGAATCTGGTTATGTTCTACTCATATCCTAAACATTTGAGTGAGTCTGAGTTTAAAAATAATGGACTAAATTCTTTGTGGAAGCCAGGCATGGTGGCTCTTGCCTTTAATCCCAGCACTCCAGAGGCTGAGTTAGGATTGCTGTGAGTTTGAGGACAGCCTGAGCTACAGAGTAAATTCTAGGTCAGCCTGTGCTAGAGTGAGACCCTACCTCAAAAAGAAAACAAAATGAAATAAACATCTGTGGGATGGAAACTCCAGAATTCCAGAGCCATCTGGTCACCCTGTGGAAGGGTGACAATGAGCCAGGCCAGCTCCTGTCTGCACAGCAAGGAACTCTGGGAATTCAAAGCTCTATCCAGCTTAGAGGTGGGGCCTGTTTTGTATACCTGCCACATCTCTGACACACCATCCTCCAATTTTTCCTATCCTATGAACTACGCAGTATATAGGTGCTAATGTCACCTAAGGAGGTTCATGGATTGATTTTTGTTTGTTTTCCAAGGTAGGCTGACCTACCTCGGAAAACACTCTAGCCCAGGCTGACCTGGAATTCACTATGTAGTCGCAGGGTGGCCTCGAGCTCATGGCAATCCTGATCCTCCTACCTCAGTCTCCCGAGTGCTGGGATTAAAGGAGTGTGTCACCATGTCTGGGAGATGAATCTTAAACCAGTGTGTCCTCAGGTAGGGGAAGGGCTCAGGCCCAGACCAGCTTTCTCGGGTGCTCCTGAACTGACCCTCAGAAGGCGCCTGCTGTTGACTGTTGTCAACGAGGTCTGCGGCCTCACCCTTACTGCTGACTGCCATGGAGGGGGGTTTGGAGACCTCCCTCACTGAGGGGAGACGTGGAAAGACCAGTCAACTTTAAAGTGTTGTTTCTCTGATTTTTTTTAAAGGAAGTGAATACTGTACACATGAGAGACTCCAGGGGGAGGGATGTGGTGGCAGTTGAGATGCACCTGGGAGCTCCTAACTGTCCCTCCGCCCTGCAGAGCACTGCTTTTTCCTTTTTCTTTTCTTTCTTTCTTTCTTTCTTTCTTTCTTTCTTTCTTTCTTTCTTTCTTTCTTTCTTTCTTTCTTTCTTTCTTTCTTTCTTTCTTTCTTTCTTTCTTTCTTCTTTCTTTCTTTCTTTCTTTCTTTCTTTCTTTCTTTCTTTCTTTCTTTCTTTCTTTCTTTCTTTCTTTCTTTCTTTCTTTCTTTCTTCTTTCTTTCTTTCATTTATTTTGGTTTTTCAAAGTAAGGTCTCGCTCTAGCTCAGGCTGACCTGGAATTCACTATGTAGTCTCAGGCTGGCCTTAAACTCATGGTGATCCTCCTACCTCTGCCTCCTGAGTGCTGGGATTAAAGGTGTGCGCCACCATGCCCGGCCCTCACTGCACACTTCTAACTCTCCGGAGGAGGCTGTCTGGTCTGTGTCACCTGTCCTACCCGGTGCCCCTGGGCCACATGCCCCTGCTTGGAGCTTTCTGTATGGTCTACCTCAGGCACACTGTGGTGCCTTGCCTAGACAGTCTGAACCTTCCTCGCAGCACCTACCTATCATTTCTGGTTTTTTAAAATATTTTTATTTATTTGCAAGCAGAAAGAGAGAGGAGACAGACAGAGAGAGAGAAAGAGAGAGAGAGGGAGAGAGAGAGAGGGAGAGAGGGAGAGAGAGAGGGAGAGAGGGAGAGAGGGAGAGAGGGAGAGAGGGAGAGAGGGAGGGAGAGAGAGAGAGAGAGAGAGAGAGAGAGAGAGAGAGAGAGAGAGAGAGAGAGAGAGAGAGAGAGAGAGAGAGAGAGAGAGAGAGAATGAGTGCACCAGGTTCACTGCAAACGAACTCCAGGTGCATGTACTTTGTGCATCTGGCTTCAGTGGAACCCAGATCATTAGGGTTTGCAGGCAAGTGCCTTAACCACTGAGCCATCTGCAACTTTTTTAAAGAATCACCCAGGATGATTTGGAACTCATGGTGGAGCTCAGGCTGGCCTTGAACTCTTGAACTCACGGTGATTTTCCTACCTCAACCTCCCGGATGCTGGGATTAAAGGTGTGAATTGTGACATAAGCACCCAGGCTAAAGGAGTCACACATCCTCTCCCACCCCATCACCCCCCTAGGGAGGCCGCCAAGGAAACTGCCAGGTGACAAGGTGGAATGTCAGAGCCCTGAGCTGTGATGAGGAAGGTGAATTGATCAAGAAACATCCCCTGCATTTCCCCCACCAGCACTCCCGTCGCTCCATCGCCCTTAGCGCCCAGGTCCAGTTCTGTCCTTCTCTGCAAGCTGTCCCCAGCTGCGTGCTCTGGAGCGCCGCTGGGATTTCAGTAATCACAGGCCTGAGTGGAGCGCCTTGTGTGGGAAGGTGTGCTGTTTGGTCTGGCTCCCAGCCCGACACTCTGTAACTATTTTAAACGGATCCCACAACCTTTCATTTGCTTCACTAATTTCTCTAAAATAAGAGTTGTTTATTTGCGGGTCAAAATTGGAGCTTTGTGTCTCTTTGGTAAGACAGGAGACGATGCCTATGCAGGGGCCCCGGAGGGCTTGGCACATAGCAAGTGCTCTGTCCATGTCAGCTACTAAAGAGAGGCGTGCGATGTGTCTTTGAATTCCAAGAACCACACAGGCCTCTCAGTAAATGCTTATTGATTTAAATATCCTTTGTGACTTGACTTATCACCTTTTCTCTAGTTCTAATATTTTCATTATATTACTTACATGAATATTGTGTATTTTTGATGCTGCAAATTCAACCCAGGGAATTATGAATTACTTTTTTCTTTGTTAAATAATATTCTGTTATGTGAGTATACCACAGTTTGTTTACCTGTTCATAGCTAATGAACATTTGGATTCTTATCATTTTTACTATTATAAATTATTCTGATATGTACATGTTAAGTATGCATTCTACCACTGAACTATATGTCCCGGCCTTCCACATACATGTTACAGTAGTTTCTGCTCATGATGGTAGTGGTTATTATTAATTAATACAGCAGTAAGGTTATAGATCAGCAACACAGGCTGGATTTTCCTATGGTAACAGATACTCTCAAAATCTTAGTTGCGGGGCCTGAAGAGATGGCTTAGTAGTTAAGGCGTTTGCCTGCAAAGCAGAAGGACCTGAATTCAACTCCCCAGTGCCCCCATAAAACCAGATGTGCAAGGTGGCACATGTGTCTGAAGTTCATTTGCAGTGGCTGAAGACCCTGGTGTGCCCATTCTCTCTGTCTGCCTCTCTCTCTCTCTCTTTCTCATAAATAAATAAATATAATATTTTAAAAAATCTTAGTTGCTAGCCAGGTATGGTGGCACATACCTTTAATCCCATTGCTCAGGAGGCCGAGGTAGAAGGATTGCCATGAGTTCAAGGCCAGCCTGAGACTATAGAGAATTCCAGGTCAGCCTGGGCTAGAGTGAGACCCTGTCTGGCAAAACAGACAAATAAACAAAAATTTTGTAATTGCCAAAAGAAAACTCGTATAGTTAGCTATCATCTCTACTCCTCCAGCCCTAGCAGCCAGGATCTGCTTTCTGTTATTCCACGGATGAGCCAACTGTGGGCCCTTCATACAGGTGGGATCAGGGCACGTTGCTAGGCCTCACCTAGCATGGCCATTCTGAGGGCACCTGTGCCTGGCCAGTGCTGCTACTTCCTTGCTTAATTCTTGGCTAAATTAGATTTTGCTGGGTGGGCATACCAGATCTTGTTTTCATCTTCATAAATTAATGAACACTTAGAGTGTTGTCACTTCTTTTTAAATACTTTTAAAATATATTTTTATTTATTCATTTGAGAGAGAAGAGGGGAGCTTCATGGCCTCTTGCTGCTGCAAAGGAACTCCAGACATACGTGCCATGTTGTACACCTGGCTTTTACCTGGGTGCTAGGAAATCCAACAGGGACAGGCAGGCTTTGCAAGCACTGAGCCATCTCTCCAGGCCCCGTTTTCAGTAATTTACTACTACAAATGATGCTGCTATGAATATTCGTGCACATATTTTTATAGTGGAGAAATGAATTTTTGTTTGTTTTTCAAGGTAGGGTCTCGATGTAGCCCAGACTGACCTGGAATTCACTACGTAGTCTCAGGGTGGCCTTGAACTCAAGGCAATCCTCCTACCTCTGCCTCCTGAGTGCTGGAATTAAAGGTGTGCCACCACCACCACAGCCTGGCGAGAAATGAATTTTTAGTTCTCTTGGGTGTGAACCTAGGAGTGGAATTTCAGGTTTATATCATAACTATCTATAACATTTTCCAATTAAGTATCTCCATTGTTTTACAATCCCACAGGCAGTGCATGATGGGGGTTCAGATTTCTCCACATCCTCAACAATATTTGTTATTACCTGTCTTGCTTGTTTTACCTTCCTGTGGGTATAAGGTGTCACTTCACGGTGGACAGGGTTTGTTTTGCTCTATGACGGGTAAGAATGAGCCTCTTTTCATGTGCTTATTATTGGCCCTTCATGGATATTCTTTGGAGAAACGTGTATGTAAATCTCTTGCCCATTTTAAAATTATTTGTCTTTCATTGTTTTGGACTTTTAAAACATTTTTTTGTTATTTTTGAGGCAAAGTCTCATGTAGCCCAGGCTAGCCTAAAACTCTTTATGTAGCTAAGAAAGACCTGAACTCCTGGTTTTCTTGCCTCCCCTTTCCAAGTGCCAGGATTTCAGATGTGCTCCACCTCACCAGCTTGGTTGTCTTATTGTTGAATTGTAAGCGTAGTTAATAAATTCCGTATACAAATTCCTTATCAGATATATGGCCTCCAAATTTTGCAAATATTTCTCCTAGCCCATTAGCTGTCTCTTCACTTTCTTAGTGGTGTATTTTGAAATACAAAGGTTTCTTTAGTTTTTTTTATTATTTATTATATATATATATATATATATATATATATATATTTTTTTTTTTTTTTAAAGTG
>PVHP010016249.1:0-36321 GCA_004024765.1 Zapus hudsonius | reverse complement strand
TTTTTTAAAAAAGTTAACTATTTGAGCCTTTGAGCCACACTTGTACATATAGTTGTCGTTATTGATGTTTTCATATTGGAAATGTATCTTTCTCTAGTGTGTGTTTTTGAGGGTGGTGTTGACCCTGTGTGCTGTTATGGTATAGTCAGTCATTTATATTAGTTGCCTCTGTAAAATGTATTGCTTTTACTGGTTGAAAATGAGCCAGGCATGGTGGTGCATGCCTTTAGTTCCAGCACTTGGGAGGCTGAGGTAGGAGGATCACCATGAGTTTGAGACTTCCGGATTAGTCTGGAATAGAGTGAGTCCCTGCCTTGAAAAAACTAAAAAGAAAAAAAGAGAGAAAAGGAAATGGGTTACAAAATTGAACAGTGAAATCAGAGAAATTTACTGTATTTAATTATTCACTAATTATATAAAAATAAGTGATGATAGATCCAACATTATATGGCACACATGTCAAAAAAGAGAACTATGTTAACCTCTGTAATTATTAACTTTTAGCTTCTTTACAAAGCCAGTTTGTGCTTGGCTTGAGTTGACATCGACAGCTTCTGTCCAGCATTCATGCAGTGGTGAGGTGTGCTTGAGCAGAGGATCGCCTAAGACCCCAGGAGCTGCTGGAGGCTCCCTCTGAGCGAGTGCCCCTTAACACTTCTCTAGGGGCACTTGTCCAGTCCACATCGGTGTTCTTGTTTTGAGACTTGAGCACCTGAGTAGTGTGATAAAGAGGCAGGGTAGCATCATGGGGGTGGCAACCAGTCAGTGTTTTTCTCTCTGGTTCTTATATGGTCCACAAGGCTTTGAGGATAGAATAGGTGGAATTTTTTGTCCATTTACCAGCATTCATTTCAGTTGTATTCATGTTCTCACTGCTGTCTGTTTGGTTTGGACCATTGGGTGTCCTTCCTGGGTTGACTGTGGGTCTTACCCTGCGGTAAACAGATGGTTATTATTAGAGAATCAGACTGGGGTTGGAAAAAGCTGGGTACTAATTTTGACTCAGCTATTAATTGAGACTCACAGGAGCAAAAACTACTGAGTAACTAGACTTTGTTGGTAGTTGGTATTCTGGATACATGTTGATGGTGCCCCTCTCTCAGTGAAGGGAATTAGGATCAGGAATGGAACATTGGAAGTCTGGAACCCTACCTCCAAGAGGCATTCCTTCATAGCTCCCTAAGGGAACAGGTTGTAAAGGAACTATCTGGGACTCATATAGAATGTTTTAAGAGGCCTAGACCAGAAAGTCTGCCTTTTTATTAGATTGAGACCATAGGGGCTGAGGAGATGGCTTGGTGGATGAGACACTTGCTACACAAGGATGAGTGCCTGAGTTCAGATCCCCTGAGTCAATGTAAACCAGATGCTATAGTGCTAGCATCTGTAATAAGGGTACCAAGGGAGACGAGATAGGAGAGTCACCCAGAAGCTGGGGCCACCCACCTAGCCTGATGTTCTCTGGTGAACAGCAGAGACCCTGCCTCAAACAAGGTGGAAAGCAAGGACTGACACATGATGTCGTCTTTTAACCTCCACAGTGCACTCATGTATGTGTGCGTGGGCCCGTACATGTAGGCACACACACTCACACACAGGAAGACATCTCAACCCCCACAAAGAAAGGATTTGGGCCGTGTAATAGTAAGTTCTACAGGGTATACATATTTTCACATTTTAGGGGTCTACTATAATTATGCTGTCTCTAGTCATTCCAGTACTAATTTTATTATTCTGTTTGACTCTGTTAACAATGTACCTGTACATGTTTTTATCTAAAGAAATTTTCATTTCAAATTTTCTATTTTTTTCTTTTCAAAAGGACATTATGAACAGTGAGAAAAGTTATGATTCATTGCCCAATTTTACTGCTGCTGACTGTAAGTATTCAATTATGCTGAAGGAAGTGATTTTAGATTTTATCTTTGGCATGCATGTTTTGTGTCAGTATTATGATGTGTTTATAACCAGAAACATGTAAAATGAGAGCAACATTAGTGGGAATTTTATCATGTATTACAAATCAAATGTAAAGCCTAATCTAAAAGTCAAAGAAAAGAATATTTTGGAGTGATAGAAAAATAGGACTAACCTGTATATTTTTAGAGAATGACGTTCTTACTAGTTTGTGTTATACCAAATGAGGGAAGAGGACATGGGCACAGTATTTTTGCAGCATGACGCAGTTTGTGCAAACATCAGCTGGTGTTTTATTATGCTTAGTTTAATGAAGCATGCATTTCAAATGTGACATGGCTCTGTGTGGAGGAAGCTTCTGCTGAGAAGTGGACTTTTACTTCTTAAAACTGGGAGGACTTCTGCTTTTTAAACATGTTCTCATTAGCATTATTGAGAGTGTTGACTTGAATTCATCTCTCCCAAAGTTTCATTTTCATTAGTTTTTGTGTGGAGAATTTTCAAAAAATTATTTATTTATTTTGAGACAGAGGAAGGAGGAAAAGAAAGCAAGAGAGAGAATGAGCACACCAGGGCCTCTTGCTGCTGCAAACCACCTCCAGATATACACACTACTTTGTGCATCTGGCTTTACATGGGTACTTGGAAAATTGAACCCAGGCTCATTAGGCTTTGTAAGAAAGTGCCTTTAACTTTTGAGCTATCTCCTTAGCCCGAGAATTCTTTTTCTTTTTTGAGGTAGGGTTTCATTCTAGCCTAGGCTGACCTGAAATTCACTCTGTAGCCCAGGCTGGCCTCAAACTCATGGTGATCCTCTTCCCTCCATTCCCATTGTTTTAAGCCAACCTGTGGGACAGCTTCCCCACTTCCTTCTGCTTTATTTTTTATATTTATTTATTTATTTTGCAAGCGGAGAGAGACAGAAAGATAGTGAGAGAATGGTGTGCCAGGGTCTCTAGCAAACAAACTCCAGATGCATGCACCACTTTGTGCATCTGGATTTATGTGGGTACTGGGGAATTGTACTTGCATCCTTAGGTTGTGTGGGCAAGCACCTTAACTGCTGAGTCATCTCTCCAGCCCCTGCACATTCTTTCAACTTGACACTGATCACTGTGTTAATAATTATAAGAGGAATTCAAGGTGAGGGTTGTTTTTCCTAAGTCATTCATGAGTATACTGACATTGCAAGATGTGTTCAGTGCTTTTAAAGGAAAGCTTTCTTTCAGGCCTGAGGCTTCTGGGCATAGGAAGAAACCAGTACATTGACCTAATGAATCAGTGCAGGTCATCAAAAGTAAGTCATTTCTCTCTCAGCTTTGCCCTCCTGGTCACAGTTGAGGTTTGTTATTTTTAAGTGGTGGAAATAATGAACGCTAACTTCTTGAGCAAAATAAAATGTGCTTTACATTGAAACAATGAACAAATCCTTAGTATTTTCTAGACTATAGCTTCAGTGATTAGGGAATTAAAAATATTTACAGCATATAACATTTATTTTTATAAATAAGTTTTCTTTAAATATTTTATGTTCTTAATATTAATACATGTAATTAAAATCTTTCCTTTGCTTGCCTTAGATTTCTTAAAAGCGTTTGGCATTTTTTAAATATATGTCCAAAATGCATTATAGGCTCATAGTCCCCTCCCATCCCTCTCTTACTCCCGCTCCCCCATACAATATCCACTGAACCCCTTTTTCCTCCAACCATTTAGATGTCTATTCATCATCCATGATGGCATGTTGATAGGTCCAATATTGTGCAGATAATTACCACCGCTGTGAGGTCATGAATGTAATGGCCACCACATGTCCAAAATACAATGTGCCAAAGCACCCCTGGCTATTCTGGCTCTTGCATTCTTTCTGCCATCTCTTCCGCCATGTTCTCCGAGCCTTCTCCTTCAGTGTTGAGCACTTATCTATCCTCCTTCTCTGCTCTCTTCAGTAGTCTCTGCCATTTGCAAAAAGAAGCTTCTCTGAGCAAAAGTGAGAGCAGCATTACTCTGAGGAAAACATGAGTATTTCGAGGGTAATTTGACAGATACAGCATATCTATTTAGCCAGCTACAGTAAGCTTCTCCCCAGCATCTACTTGATTTTGATGGCAATGACAGTTTTACAAGCTGATAATGAGTCATTGGGCTAAAATAAAATAACATAAACTAAAGTTCTTTTTATTTGCCCATTTTAGCCCCAGAAATCACATAATAGATGAAATAAATATATATTTTAAAATGTAAAATATTTTACCTCTTGGATGAAATGTTTCTAGATTTAAGTCTAGTTTGAATGATTAACATTTTGAAATAGTTTATTTTGAAAGAAGGTAAAAATAATTTTGCAAGATGCTTAGAGTTAAGATTGTAAATATAATAATTTGAAAAGATTATTTAGCCTGTTATGTCTTATTATATGTTTGATAGAGAAAGAAGGTGGCAATTTTATATTGGTAGCAAATTCTCAAATGTCTATACCATTATAGAAATTCTTCCGAAGGAAAAGTGCCCGTGACCTTCTACCAATAAAGCCAGTGGAAATTTCCATAGAGGCATGGTGGGTGGTGCAGGCTGGATACATCACAGAAGATGACATCAAGGTAGGGATTTTTAAAAATTAAAATTAGAATTTTTATTTTTAACTTACTTTACAGCTATTAATTCCAGCTATATATGTATATATACGTGTGGCAGTATGATGAAACTTTACATATATATTTAAATATATATAAATAATATAAATATATTTAAATATATATGTAAAGCTTCATTATTTGGTTTTCTTGCAGAAAATTAAACTAATTTAATTTAGAATATAAAATGATCTTAGTAGATTAGAACATTGATGGAGTTTAATGGTGAGGGAGGTACAGTAATGTGGGGTGTTAATCGGATAGAAGTTTCATGTAAAATGACATGATGCCACAGTTACCAGCAAGAATAATGTGGGCAGCACTTGTGAACACTCGGCTCGGTGTGTATTAGATGTGCTGTCTGGTCTCATTTATTTCTGAAAACAACCCCCAGCTATCACAGATGAGGAAAACGAACAAATACATTTTATTCATGGCTCGAGTCAGTGATAGGATACATCCAGGTCATCACTGAGGCAATTTCCTGTGGAACCTATGTGTTAATAATCACTTTTGAATTCCTATACTGAAGTAATGATAGGTCCTTTGTGGGCCAGTAGTATCTACATCAAGGGAAATGCTATTCTCAGGTCCAACCACACTCGATATAAACTTGACATTTAGATTCAGAGGAAAGGGAAGAGTCCTGAGTGAGCCTAGAGCACAGGTCATATCTATATGTAATTGAAGGAATGTAAGTGAGTGGTATTTTCCTCAGGTGAGCATATTAAAGTTGGTGGGTGGAAGCAAGGCTTAGACATCTTACCTCAGTGTAAGTTCTTCCTAGTGGAGCTGTCAGACTGTCATACACTAGCAAGCCTTGTCACCATTGTGAGTCAGCTTCTGATTAGAGGGATTTAGAGTCAGCAAGCGGACCTGATTCTGTTTATTAGTGTACACTTACTACTCACCAGCGGATGTTGGTGTGTAGTGATTTTGTTTTCTAACCTCTGTGGGTACCATATTTTGGCACCTTAAGTGATGGTTATATACAGTTTTTTTCATTGAATTCTAGAGTGATAAATGAACAAAGTGTAGTTCATTCAACTACATGTAATTAGTCATGGGTTTCAACATGAATAGCTTTTTAGAGCTATGAATTAGTTAATTTGGATAGAATTTAATTGAAAATATTTTGCTTTTCTTAGATATGCACTTTACCTGAGAAATGCGCTATTGATAAGATCATCGATTCAGGCCCTCAACTCTCTGGATCACTAGATTACAATGTAGTACATAGTAAGTGGTTAGTAGAAATGGTCTTCTGACAACATACAAACTCATTTGAAACAGTCAATAATTATATCAACTATGTAATGAATGACTAGGTCCACATAGTGTCTATTGCCTGTCATGTTACTATTTGAAATGCCATCTTAATTTGTTGTTTTTCTGGTTTGGATATAATTAGAAATTTACACAAATCAATGGTAAAAATTTATACTTTTGAACATATGTAGGAAACCAAGATTTAGAAACTTTAATTCATATTCTCTTATATTTTACTTTCTTTTCTTCACATAGCATTCAGTTGTAAGAATCTTTGCAGAATGCCAGGAGTCTTTTTTTGTTTTTTTACTATTGTGTAATGTTCTTCTAAAACACGATGGTTTTCCTTTGTAGGTTTATATAACAAAGGGTTTATTTATCTGGATGTACCAATATCAGATGACAGTTGTATAGCTGGTAAGTTTGGGTTCATATTTTTCACTTATTTTCTGAATGGCTTCTGGAGGCTGCTCACTACCTCTATGGTTATTATATTACCATAATAAATTCAACACAAGTAATTATAGAATCTTAGATATCATTGTAGTGGTTTTACTTAGATTTATTATTTCATTTTTATATTATTCTGTTATACTGTTAAAATAATGGAACTTCAGGATAAATTTCTTATAGTTGTAAATCAAATTAGGTGTTTATATGTTTACTTGTTTTCTAGTGTCTTTTAGCTAATGCTCTTTTTTTAAAAAAATCAAACTGAAGTAGTTACTATTTGTATAATCAAATTTAAAGTGTCACATTATTGTTAACAAACACATGGTCTTAGGGTTGATTACAGAAGTACTTCCTCATACCACCACTGCACCTTGACAGGCTGTCATGCTGTTGTATGTCTTGAATGCTGTTTGAGTGAGCTTGTGTTTGTGATTCGCTTATAGTGCTATTTATTTTTGTGGCCTTGGGAATCAAAACATGCAGGGATTTGTGCATGCTCATCTACTGAGCTACCCTCTCAACCCAGGAATGCATTTTGAACCATATGCATACTTGATTTCTAAGTTCTATTTGAGGTTTAGAAAGACAGTTTTAAAAGGTAAACAATACTGATTGGGAACTAGAATACTAGATTCCAATTTGGAAATTAAAAAAAAAATTCTGGAAGACAGAAGTGGTAGTGGTTTCCCGTCAGTGTTTAAAATATGAAAGCATTGTTCTAGTCTCTATTATCCATTAAACTGATGTCAACTCATGATTAGTGTTTGATTTGTTCATTTCAGTCTATTTTAGCTACTGACAGTCTAAACATTTACTCAGTTTAACTGTTGTATTTTAGTGAAGCAGGGTCTCATGTAGCCCAAGCTGGCCTCAAACTTGCTATGTAGGAAGGCTGGCCTTGAACTTTGGGCCTTTGTCTCTGCCTTCCAAGTGCTGGGATTTCAGGTGTGTGCCACCATGCCCAGCTTCACATTAGCTTTTAAATTCATTTGGAAGAACAGAGAGGGCTGCATGGATGGCTTCTCTACAGTGATATGTTCTGCTGCATTTCACTTGTTTAGAGTGGTACAGACAGATCATGCGGTCACCCCTTGTCATGTCGCCTCTCTGGACTAGTTCTTAAATTGGAATAACCTATGAGAAAAGCAAGTTTGCAATATGAAAACATCACATCCAACAAAAAAGACACCTGAAGGTGATTTCAAGGGAGTTTCAGATATATTTCTACACAGATGTAGGCACTGAGATGGTGGAACAGATGTGCAAGGGAAGGAGTGCTTTCAAGGGCAGCGTTTTGAGAGGCTCTGTTGTTAGTTTTCCCATTATCCAGTCTGCTTTCTAGATGTGTGTCTTAGTGCCCTGTCAATGCCTTTAGCTGTCTGTAGTGCTTGAATAAAACACTTGTATGTATGTATGTATGTATGTATGTATGCATGTATGTATGCATGTCTGTCTGTTAAACTAGTATAAAAATTCTTAATAATTTTTGTGAAATCTGTCATCTGCTTGGAACTTATTTTTATAGTTGATATGAAGTAATAGTTCTATTTGTTTTTCTTCTGTTTTGATAACCAGTATCATGTAAACAAATGGTGTTTTTTTTTCTTAAATTACTACTGAAGGGAAGCATGATTTATTTCATGTGTTAAGTTTCTGTCTATATTGGCTCTAATTCTGATACCCTTTTTTCTCTTCTACTGAACCCATTTTACCCCATTGTTTTTAGTAACAATGATGTAGAGCGGGCTGCTTATCCTTTTTCTAGTCACGTCCCCTTTTTGCCTGAGAAATTTCTATACAACCCCAGATATATAGATTATAAAATAGGTATACAGCTCAAACATTTACTGAAAATAAACCATAAATTTATTTTAAAACTAGTGAGATGATATACTATTTTTACATAAAGAATTAAATCTTGGTTGAATATTTGATGTTAAAGAGCATATAGCAGAGTCATTAAGTATTGTGATTTTATACTCATCAGTGCTGAGGATGCCTCTTCATATCAGTACAGAATACAGAATGGAGGAAGTATGTCTAGGGTTTATATTAGCTCCTCTTCTCACTGCTGTGAGGAATACCTGACAAAAGCAATGAAGGAAGGATGGTTTATTCTGACTCATAGTTTGAAGTGACGGTCTGTCATGGTGAGGAAGGGATGAGAGCAGGAGCATGAGACAGAGAGAGATGAATGCCAGGAGGAAGAAGGGATTTATTTGAAGCTATGGATCCAGAGGAAGTTCCATAATGAGGAAAGAGGCTAGTCCCCTTGTACAGGTCCAAGCAGAAAGAGAGAAGCCCATCACCAGCACCACACACACACCAACAAACAATAGGGAGCTCCACCTAACTCATATTGCGATTTATATACCTTGGGCTGGAATTCCAGATTCTCCCCAGCAACATCTTAGGGCTGGACGCTAGGATCCGCGCACAGTGACACCTCTTTCAAGTTACAAGCTTTAACAAGTTCCTGAATCTATGGGGAGATATCCATTCAAACCACCACAGTTGATTTTTTTTTTTTTTAATGAAACTCAAGCCATCAGCTTGGCAATTTTTATTTTATTTTGTTATTTTTGGTTGTGTTGGGGATCATACCCAGGGCCTATGCTAAGTAGGCACTCTACCAGTGAGCCACACCCCCAGTCCCTTAAACAGAAATTTTTAAAAGCAAACATTCTACCAATATGATCCAGGTTTTGATACATGCTGAAGAATAGAAAAATACTAAAAGTTTATTTTCTGTAATTAAGCAATTGTGTTTCTATTAGAGCAGAAAACTGTTAGTAGAAACACTGCAGTTTATAACAAACAGCAGGCTCGAATCTGAGCCAAAGTGTTTGAGGCAGCATTGTTGGTGTGTAGTGCAAAATACTCTTGTGTGTTCAGAACCATGCTGCAGTGAGGTTGTGGGATACAGCATGGCTCGTGAGCACTGCCTGCAACACCTTGGATTCACTGCACATTCAGTTTGGAATTAAATTTTGTTATATGTCCATAAACATCTTACTATTGTCAAAAAAGTTTCCATGATCCTCACGTTCATTTTTATCACCTTGGTTTATATATAACCCATAGTTTAAGAAGCTAGACTCTAGTTCATACTTTTTATTTTGACTTGATATGGAGTAGAGATTGTTCAAGATCTCTGTGTGGCATTGTCTTGATCTTTTGGCCTAGATATACGTTGTAGCTTAAGAAAATTTCTAACTTCTTAGTACATTGATTTCTTTGATCTCCAAGGAAGGGATAATCTAATTCAGTACAGTTTGTAAGGGTACAAGGATTAGGTGGAATTGTGTATGTAATGTACTTGGCAGTTGTCCAGCACTAAGTAAGCAGTCAGTAAATGTATGGATTTTCAAAATATTTCTACAAAGAAACCTTTGATCCTTAAAAGTCCATAGGCAACTGGCTCTCCAAGGGACTTAGAAAATGATAGGAGCTGGATCTATAAAGTAACCTATTTGAAATGAACATTGTGGCTTTTCAGTGTCTTAATTTTAACAACTTGGAATTTTATCTTGTTTTTCACTGTTAGGAGGCTTTTAGGTTTGAGTACAGTTAGATTGTCTTAGGGTCAGGTGACACAGGAGCACACATTTTGAGCTGCTATGGCTGAGGTACACTTCGTCTCCAGGTTATTAAAGGGAAACATACACACAGAGGCTGAGGTAAAGACAAATACCCAGCTTCCTTAATGTTGGCGGGCAGGGCTTTCTAGTAAATTAGATGAAAGCATTTGGGTGAGTGGTAGGGTGAGTGAATGAAAGAAGGTCTTGGCTGGCCCCTGAGGAGGAGTAGATTATGCTGGGACTGCTATGAATGTGGCAGCCATGCAGAGCAGTTTCTTCAGAGCATAATAATGGTGATGGGGAGAGTGCAAAGAACCAGCGCTTCCAGCCATGTGTTCCCAACAGTCCTATGCTGTTCTGCTGTGGCCCAGCTCCCGCTGCCTGGGAGGCTTCAACAGCAATCACAGAAAGGCTTTGTAGGAGAGGGCCCTACCCTTGCCTTCCACCAAACCCATACCTTCACTATTTCCTTTGCCTCCTTAATGCCCAGAGTTCCATGTGAATTGATTTACTCTTGGGAGATAGATGTTTTTGTCTCTCTTCAGTCAACTCTTTGTGTGTGTAATATTTTACATGGCCCTAACTGTGGGAATTTTAGAAAACTTGCTATGGACTTATTGAGATGAATGAAAGCTGTTTTTGGTCTCCAAGTGAATGGTTTTTCTTCTTAAATATATATTTGAACTGTACTTTCTTGTTTTATGAAACTGTCACTGAGAAAAATTTCTCGTGTTTATTTTAGTTCCTCCTCTTGAAGGTTTTGTTATGAATCGAGTACAAGGTGATTATTTTGAAACTCTACTCTATAAGATATTTGTGTCAATAGATGAGCACACTAACGTTGCAGAGGTAAGTGTGGCAGATAGCTGAAAGAATAGCACCACAGATTTAAAGTAAGTTTGTGTTACCAGGTAAAATTAATGATTCCTAAAATATTTTTACAGTCTATACATAAGGAGACCATAGACTTACTAATACGCCAGTTGTTGTAGTCAGCCACATGCCACTGGGAAGAAAGGATTTATTTATTGAAACTTCAGATTCAGGGAAAGTCCTATAACAGTGAAAGAGGATGACCACTTTTCACAGGTCTAAGCAGAGAGAGAAACCCATCACACACAACAGCAAAAAGGCAGGAGGACCAAGAGAGAAACATTTTCTTCCCCCTTATATAGCTTTAGGGTGGGGTCTTGCAATCCTGTCCCAGACTTAATGGCTTCCTGAGTCCTTTGAATTTCCTTCCTGCACTGCCCACACAGGAAGAGATGTTAATTTCTAGCTCTCTTAAGCTTCCTTACATCTTGTCCCCTACTGAGAGGCTGCCTTCCTATAAACATCCTCTGAGACCCATCCAAGATTACTAAAAAGGTCAAGTTGACAACAAAACCTAACCATCACATCAGTATATTAAATGTTATTATTATGAATTCCTACATATACATATTAAACTTGTTTTTGTTGTCATTTGAAGCTAGGGTCTCATGTAGCTCAGGCTGGCCTCTGACTCACTATGTAGCTAAGGCTATTCTTGAACTCCTGATCTTGATTCCACCTCCCAAGTGGTGGGATTATAGGTGTGTGCCACCACACACAGCTCATATTAAAATTTTTTAGGTTAATAAGTTATAATTTTTTAGGTAAGATTTTATGTGTTTTATAATTAGGAATTGTAGACTAGATTTATTTAGGAATCTTAGACAAAACAGAATTAAAGATTAAGTCATCTTACTAGATTTGTGATAACCTAAACACCTTTGAGATAAAGGAAATAAAAAGTTCTGAATTTGAAATTTATTGAATCTTTCAATTTATGAATAAAATTTATTGAGCACTGATTATATTTATCTATTATAACTGTTCAATGTACTGATGATTCTGAATGAATCATTAAAATGAAATAATTTTAATGTTATTTTTCAGCTTGCAAATGTCCTTGAAATAGACTTATCACTGGTTAAGGTATGCTATTTTTTCTCTTTTTATTTGTAATGTGAGTAATGAGTAGATTTTGCTAGCTGATTTTTATCTTGACACACTACTGAGAACTAGAGGCATTGAGATTCTTATCAAGTTTCTGGAGGGAATCTGCACAGTAAAGGAATGCTAGCAAAAAGAACAAAGGCAAATGAGCCTTGGATTCATTTTCTGCCAGGCGTCGTGAAAGAGAGTACTCAGTCATGTGCAGCCGGAAGTGGCCTGATCAGTGTCATGTATGAGCTCTGTGAAAGCCACAACTCTTGCCTCATTGGGAGTAGATCTAGAACATCAGGCCAGGGAGATGGGCCATTCCCTTCACATACATGTGGGAGGCTGAACAGGCCTGCCCAAAGCTGTTGTGTAGTTGTGGTGTGAAGATGCTTGAGCATCACTAGAGGCTGAGTCTCCTACAGCTACTCTGACGTCTTTCTAA
Source organism: Zapus hudsonius (assembly GCA_004024765.1). NCBI lineage: Eukaryota > Metazoa > Chordata > Mammalia > Rodentia > Dipodidae > Zapus > Zapus hudsonius. The sequence continues at coordinate 24,058 of PVHP010016249.1, read as the reverse complement.
ATGCAGTTTTCCATTACGTTCCTTTCAGAATGCTGTCTCAATGTACTGCCGATTGGGCTTTGCCCATAAGAAAGGACAAGTAATAAATCTGGATCAGCTTCATTCATCATGGAAGAAGGTTCCCTCTGTGAACAGATTAAAGTAATGCATTTACTCAGTAGAACATAGTTTCCTGTTGAATAGAAATTACATTTCTGCTAGTTGAGACAACCAGTATACTAGTGACTTTAAATTACTCTTGCTTGTGATTGGTCTTTTTTTAAGAATCTGATGAAGGGCTGGAGAGATGGCTCAGCGGTTAAGGCACTTGCCTCCAGTGCCTAAGGCCCTGGGTTCAATTCCCCAGGACCCACATAAGCCAGACCCGCAAGGTGGTGGACCTGATGTTTCTCTCTCTCTCTCTCTCTCTCTCTCTCGCTCGCTCGCTCGCTCGCTCTTTCTCTGTGTATCTGCTTGAAAATGAATAAATAAAATATTAAAAAAAAAAAAAAAAAAGAATCTGATGAAAACTAAGAACCCTTTATCTAGAAAAAAAGTACATGCAGTATTTTATAAAATTTATGATTTTGGAGAATTCTTGAGTTCCTCCAATCCTATCCATGAGTCTTAATTAAGAATACTACAGTATATGGCTAGAACATTTTTGGGCCTCATACCAAATATGAGGCTTGAATTTAAGATTGGGTTTTGATGGCTTGTTCATAATTTAAATGTGACTGCAGTAGTTGCTTTTATGTGAGATCTTTTAAAAAAGATGTTTGAAAGTGAATGTATTTTTCATTAATAGGAGTACTTTAGACCCACAGAAGATGCTCTTATCATGGGATGGTGGGGAAAGTAGGAGTCCTGTGCAAGAGGCTTCTTCGGCTACCGACACGGATACAAACAGTCAAGAGGATCCAGGTGAGCAGCACCCCCGTTGGATTAGAGTCTGACTGTAGGTAAACTGCCTGGCCAGACAGCCACTCCTGTACTATGGCCTTGCTTTAGATTTTCTTATTCAGGATGCAGCCCATGAGCACCTGTCTGTATGCTGAGCACTCTGGGGATATAAAATTAACAGGAATGTGGTACTTTCATTCTAAAAATTAAGTTGAGAAAGAAGGGATCGTAACCCTAAGACAACATTAAGCACCATTATGGTGCATGAGGGTACAAAGAAGAGGCCTCTTTTTGGCTGGAGGGGTTTGGGAGGCCTCCAGGAGGAGATAAGGTTTGAGCTAGTATGACTATGAGCCTCCTGGCCAGTGAGGGAGTGCTACTGTCAATACACCAACATGCCAATGCACCAACAAATCAGGGTACCCTGGATTCTTGTCTTATGAATTTACAGAATTAAAATCCATAGACCAGAGGCTAAGGTAAGAGAGACTTTATTAGATTAAGAAAAGGAAAGAGGAGAGAGTGCAAGAGAGCTCCTGCCGTGTGGAGTGCAGGAGGGTTAGAGAGCCCACATGGAAGTAAGGGGGAGGCTTACCAGGACCTGGAAGTTGAGGAGGATCAATGGACAACCAAGAGAGAACTTGCCCCTGGTAAGGATCTATTTATAACCTCACTGTGCTGGGCTCTGCCTTCAGGTTCAGGTGAGCCTGAGAGACAGCTGATTGGTCTGGGCTACAGGCTGGCTGAGGAGGAGGCCAGCCATGAGACCAAATTCTGGGGGTTAAGTTTGACCAACTACAAATTCAGGATTCCATTGAGATTCTAGAAAAGGGCACTCCCTCCCTGGGAGGGGCTCAGGTTGTTCCTAAAAAAACAGGTCTAGCACTTAAGTAGAACCAGATTCTTCTAGCAAGGTGGAGATGGCAAAGACAGGCCCAAGGGCATTTCTGCTGGTTACTTTCAGGGCCCAAGAACCCTTACTGCTGTCAGCCCAGTGAGAGTGCAGGCTAAGCCTGAAGGGAGGTGCCCATGGGCAGTGTTGGGGATAAGGTGGGCCCAGGATGGCCTTTTTTCTGTTTTCACCTGTTACCTGAGCCACATACTGAGGAGCTTAGTTTCTTACTCTTACTGATCGGACAGTTATCAAGAAAAGTATCCCAAAAGTAAATGTCTTGTAAACAAGTTTTTTTTCTCCTTCACTTGATGGGGCATACACCTGTAATCCTGGCACTCAGGAGGTAGAAACAGGAAGATTAGGCTTTAAGACCAACTTTGGATACATAATGAGATGCTGTCTCAAGAAAGTTAGCAATTTGTTTCTCTTTGCTTTGAAATAGATATGGCAGGGAGCCTCTTATGGCTATAATGTTGCTTATGTTTAAGTACTTTGTGATTGACAAAGCTGAAATAAAATACTCTCATGCCAAATGATAAGCAAAAGTACTGTCCACTTACTTCACATTATGATTTTTTTCAGCTGACACAGCCAGTGTAAGCAGTTTGAGTCTGTCTACGGGATATACCAAGCGCATTGCGTTCCTTTTTGATTCCACTCTGACTGCATTTTTAATGATGGGAAACCTTTCACCAGTAAGTCAAATGCTTGTTTAAAGATTAGATACAAAATACCTTAGTGCTTTGTAAGTAACCAGAGCTAGTCCTGAATATAGCTGATTTTGTTTTCCATTTCTCAAAGGAAGGCAATAACTGCCACACAAGTTGCCTTTTACTCTTCCCTGTCCACCTCTCATGGAAAGCCCAGGGCAGATGCTCTTCTTGGCATTAAAAAGAAAACCAGAACTTAGTAATGTGTTTTATTTTGCAGAACTTGAAAAGTCATGCAGTCACAATGTTTGAAGTAGGCAAACTCTCCGATGAGTCTCTGGACAGCTTCCTTGTGGAGCTAGAAAAGGTAAATTTAGATTGCGCATTAGACTAGGGCTTTGGGAACCTTTTGCTGCTTGATACAGTGCCAGGTCTGCTGATGGGTATAGTCATGCTCCTCTCCAGCTGATTGCCCATCTTAATACTGTGCCTAGATGTGGGAAGGACTTTATGATTTTTATGATACTATGTCTTAACATGTTTTGCTATAATAAAGTTGAGTTTAAAAATGTTATTCTCAGGCTGGAGAGATGGTTCAGCAGTTAAAGGTGCTTGCTTGCAAAGCCTGATGGCCTGGGTTTGATTCCACAGTACCCACTTAAAGCCAGATGCATAGACACATGCATCTGGAGTTTGTTTCCAGTGGTAGGAGACCTTGATGTATCTGTTCTCTCTCTCTGTCTCTTGCACGCGCTCGCTCTCTCTTTGTTCCCTTCCTCTCCCTTCCATTGCAAATAAAATAATATCCTAGAACAAAAAAGTCTATAATTTTTATAAATTAAATTTTTTTTTTCCCAAAACAACCTTGTTTTTTCCTGACATGACTCTAAGATCAGCTCTTAAGCAGTTTTAGTTTAAGACTGTTCCAGTTGTCTTCCATTGAACAGTGTCCTGGTATCACGTTTATGTCTGCTCTCACGCTCCCTTACAGCACTACAAAGATTCAGTGGTCTTCGCTCTTAACTTCCCTTTCCCTGTGTGTATAGCTGGTTTTCCTTAGCCCCAAATCTTGATTGAGCTTTACTGTGCCTTTGATTCTGGGTGTTATATTCTGTCATCTGTTCTTTGTATGCAACAGCTCATCTGTCTGCGCCTTGATTCAGGTACTTTTTGTGCTTCAGCAATGAATTCAATATGTCAAATGTGCTATTTAGATAATTTGCAATGATTCTGTAATTCCTTTATACCTTGAGCCCATTACATTCTCTCACTGCTCCTGTCCCATAGGATTTTTACATTCATTAGTGTAGAAGCATATATATGAGATACTCTTTAATAATTAGTCTCTTTCATCATCTGGTTATTTCCATTATTCATTTTAGGCCTTGCGGTAACTGATGGTTTATATGTTCCTACACATTCTAAGCTCTGATTTCCTGGTTTTTATCTTTTTTAAAAATCTATCTACAATCTGCTTTGTAGCAAATTCCAATAGTACTTCTACTCTTTTGCTCATTCACACATCTGGGTTTTTGTTGGTTGGTTGGTTTTTATTACATACTGATTCTTGGGAAAGCCTGTTAGCCTGATTTAGTTATGAGAATAGTTTCTTAGCTATTTTTAAAATAGCCTTGATCATAGTTAAGCTTAACTGGTTGATTTTGTTAACTTAATGCAAATCTAATATAGTTATTTGCTCCTTTGAGGAGGTAACTTCCATTTTATGTGTCATTTCTGGGTGTGTATGTTTTAATGTATTAAGTAGGTGATTGAATCATGCCTGTAGAACATGCAATAAATATATAAGAGCAGGGAAGTCAGGAGCTCTGCCTGTTCAGTATATTAATTTAATTTCCTGGAGAGGTCATAGTGCATTTGTGGGCACTCCACAAATTCTTGTTGAATGTCTTTAAACTATGTGTTCAATAGAGAACAGCTGTGTTTAATGACATACTCCAGACTTCCTTATAATCAATGATACAAAATTATACTCAGATTGGTTAGAATTAGACATATTGGCTATTCTCTTGATGAAGCAGATTATGGGATTTATAAATTTTTGGCTTTAATGTGGTTACAGGGGAATCGAACCAGGATCATTAGGCTTTGCAGGCAAGTGCCTTAACCACTAAGCCATCTCTCCAGCCCAAGGGATTTATAATTTTTTAAGCACCTGATTTGAACCATATAGTGGACATATACCTTATATAATGATATAATTTAGCAATTTATTCAGTTGTTAAACTTGTTAGTTTTACTTCTTTTTGGGTAATTTCCATCATAGGTGCAATAAATTTGAAAACACAATTGAAATTGATTGAAATTATTTGCTTTATTATTGCCTGGTAATTTTTTTTGAATTTTTTGAATAATGTCTTAATATATGTATTACATGATTATGTTAGAATGAGAGTGGTATTTGCTGCAAAAATCTATTTTCTCTTGGTTTAGGTTCAGAGCACTGGTGAAGGAGAAGCACAGAGATATTTCGATCATGCACTTACTCTGAGAAACACAATACTCTTTCTACGTCATAATAAAGATCTAGTTGCTCAGACTTCTCAGCCAGAACAACCCAATTATGGTATGATGAATACACTTCACTATGGTGACATGGTCCTATGATTTCCAAGATATTAAACAGATTATGCTTACTTGTTTAAGTCCTTATTTTAATAGATTTTACATAGATAGCACATTAGAGACTGGAAACTATTCTCTTATTTTTATTTGACTTCGTCCCCTCTTTTCTCATGTGCCACTAACATTTGTTATGTGCAAATCTGCTTAGTACTAATAAAAGCTCTGGAATGTTCATTTATGAAGCCTGGTGGAATTTAGAGCTGTGATAAGAGGTAAACAAATGCCAAAACTTAGTTAATGTAGGGAGCATAACATTTCCAGGATGATAGATCCCATCACATGAAGATAATAAACTGGAACTTCCTACAAGTGTTACTGTAACAGTCACTACAGTGGTTAACTTTATAAAAGACAGAAAACAAGTAAAAATTTTAACGTGACTGTTATGCTAATGGAAGCTCAGTGTTTTGATAGTAAGGGTTCAGTGCAATGATAGTACTGTATCTCTACCCAGAGAATTCAGAAGGGCTTGAGATGTGGAATGGCAGCTAGCAAACTGTTTTTAAAAATGATGTCCGTGTTCATCTTTTCTTGGGCACTGATGGAAGAGTTCTGAGTACACGTCCTTGGACACAAGAGCTGCCTCTCAGGACTTCTTTTATAAATGCTCGATTCTGCTAGGTCATTTAGCTTCAGACATTAATTTTCCTAGAAATTTAATTTTTCTGGTCAAGAATCATCAGTTCTTAGTTATGTCCATTTTCATTTAATTTCTCAACAGCATCTGGCTTCCTTGTAAATGTAAAAGTTAAAGAAGAAATCACCTAGCTCTTAGCAAGAGCTATTGTGTGAAACCCAAGTTGCTGGGTAGTTGAGTGAGGCTGTATTCACTCACTATCCAGTGACTCACTGCACCTTGGTGTGAGATAGAGCACTTAAGGTTGTTACATGCTGGGGCTTTTTTGGCGATCATTCATAATTAAAATGAGAATTCTAACTCATCAAATGCCGAAGTCTAAAGCACTTACTGATAAAGCATTTGTTGATAGGTGGCCATTTTTTGCTACGAAATATTAGGTTATGTGATTAAGTTGTGTCACGGCCTTGAAGATGGCTTTGGATACAAAACTCATAATAGTTTCTGGAACTTTCTCTAGATAGTGGGTTAGAATATTTGAAATCGGTTACAGCTATACTAAAATACATTGTTCTTGCTGCCCATCACAGAATCAGGATGTTAGGGTGAGTTAGTGAGAAGACAAGTATAGCTATGTTTATAGATAAAGTCTGTCTTGGTTAAATATCCTGCCCTTAGGATAGCGGCTTAGAGCCCTTAGGATAGTAAATGGAAGAGAGAAATGGAAGATTGAAATTCTTATCTCCTGAAGTTTTCCTATTGCCCTGCCCCTATTTATGTCACCCTAACTGGCAGGCTTATTATTGATTTGCTGATAAACATTCTTTTGCTCAACAGACTGGTTTGAACTTTGTCTTCATCTTGAACAGTCTGTGTGTCATTGTGGTAACAAATGTCCCCCATAAACTCATGTGTTCTGAATGTTTGATCCCTAGCTGATGGCATTTGGGAGGTGGAGCCTTCTTGCTGGAGGAGGTGGGGTGTTGGTGGGGTGGACCTTGAGGTTTATTAGCACCTAGCTTGCTAGTAGGCTCATTTTCCTGCTGCTGTTGTCCACCCGCTGTGACAGAGGTGATGTGCAGCCTCTACTCATGCCATGCTTTCTCTGTCATCATAGAACTTCCCCTTGAGACTGTTATCCAAAATAACTACTTTCCTTCCATCAGCTGCTTTTGGTCGGTGTTTGTCCCAGCAACAACCATCAAGTAAATTTAATGACAAAACAAAATCTGGTCTGCATGAGAATAGCTAGTAATTCTGATACTTAAGGCAAGCTTAATAGTTTATTGTCACCACTTAGAGCTTTAGTTGCTTAGAATACTTCTAGGGTTGCAGAGGTAAATCTTGATGTAATTCTTCCCCCTAAGGCATTGCTATGGTGATACCACTGCTAACCTTTGAGCACTGTTGCTGCTTTTATATATATTTTTTATTTATTTGTAAGAAGAGAGAGAGAGAAGAGAGACAGATAGAGGATGGGTGTGCCAGGGCCTTCAGCCACTGCAAACAAATTTCATATGCATGCACCACTTTGTGCATCTGGCTTTACATGGGTACTGGGGAATTGAATTCAGGTCTTTAAGCTTTGTAGGAAAGCGTCTTAACCATTGAGCCATCTCTCTAGGCCCTGCAGTGTTGCTTGCTTTTTGCTAGAGCTCAGCTTCATGCTAAATCTTACTCCTTCTGCTCTTCTTGTTTTGTTTTTTTTCCAAAGAAATTCAGTTCTTTTGAATTGTTGTTTTAAGATTGTTTGAGTAGAAATAAATTTCTTGTTACTTTACTAATAATTCTGGTCTGTCATGTAGGACTTGGGATTCATTCACTACAGAGCCTTGTGTCATTAAAAGCAAACTCTGCTATGTGTGAATAGTATGTTAATAGCATGACATCATTGTTGGAAAAAATAATATGTAGCTTCTGTTCTGTCATTTATAAACATTTTTTGGAGGTTTTTGTTTTGGGTCTTTAAAATGACATTTTTATTCTATAATCAGTGTAAAGACTTAGAAATCAGTTTGTAATTTGGCAGGTGACTACTTTGGGAATGTTTAGAAACAAAACTACATTTGTATAAGAATAATCACAGGTGTAAAACTCTTAGAAAATGTGTTCTGTGGGCTGGGGTGATGGCTCATTGGTTAACAGCACTTGTTTGCAAAGCTTGATGGCCAGGTTTCGATTCCCCAGTACCCACATAAAGCCAGATACACAAAGTGATACATGTATCTGGAGTTCCTTTGCAGTGGCAGGAGGTCCTGGCATGCCTATAATCACTCTCTGCCACTTTCTTTCTAACTTTCCTAAATAAATAAATAAATAAATAAATAAATAAATAAATAAATAAATAAATAAATAAATAAATAAATAAAATTTAAAAAGAAAATTTATTCTGCACTCTGAACTTTAGACTTTATACCTTCCCTGTCTTACTATACATATTTTTTATACTTGGCATTGATAATCTTGAACTTTGCATGAACGTTACATACTTTTCTTTTTCTTTTAATTTTGTTTTGGATAATGGCTAAGTTCAAGCACACATCCTTCCCACACATGACTTATGTAAGATTCTTGGGTAAGTCCTTGTTCACATCTGACAAGGCTAGAAGTAGGCCTTCTGAATTTTCTTTCTTTGCCTCATAAATGATTGGCTGAACTGCCTTCCCAACTCATGAATCAGAGCAAAGTGTTTGTTAATCAAACTGAGGTAGGTTAGGCCTGTTTTCTTCTTCCGTGCTCCCAAAGTTTACATGGGCTCGCTCTGAGCTTACGGGAAAATACTTCCTGATCTGCTCTCCTGGACTTTACCCCCTTCTTACTTGTTTAGTTACTACCTTGTTGACTTGCTCTATAAAAGAAAAACTCTTTTTCCAACTTTGAGATGCATCTCCTGTTGTAACAAAGCCTGCCTGCCCCATCTTTTTCTTTTATTTATTTTTATTTTTTTAATTGTTATTTTTTTTATTGTCCATAATGCATTACATTATTTAGTGGGCAAACAATGAATTGTTATCCCCAATTCCACGATGCTCCCCCCCCCCAATCCCCAATCAGCTGGATATCTTCCTCCATGGGTCGTCTGGATCAGTCCTTGTGATAGGGGACCATGGATAGCCTAGTATGCAGCCAGGTTCTCCTGGCCGTAGTATGCTGTTACTGAGGGGTGGCATGCCTCTGGATAGTCTCCCCCACCACGGCTCTCACAATCTTTCCGCCCCCTCTTCCGCTCAGTTCCCTGAGTCATGGTGGGCAAGTATTAAGGCTGCTTTAACGTTGTGAGCTTAGGGGTCTTTGTGTCAAAAATCGTTGGTTTCTGTCTCACTGGCTTATCCTGTGTTGATTGAATGGCTGTGGCTGTGGTTCCCTTATTCATCCCGTCATTCTCTGCGGGGTTCCATATGGATCCTCCATGATATGTCCCCATCTTTTTGACACACTCTATATGGAGTTTTCATTGAATGAGTGGGAACTCATGGCTGTATACTTTCTCAGTGTGCTTGAACATAATATCTTTGGTCTGCATAGATTGTTTTGTCCTTTTTCCAAGTTATCTGCTGATCTGTCTCATTTTACTTCAGACTGAATCCTCTGCTCCAACCAGATATGTCACTCAGTAAACAGAGGCCATTTCTACTGAGGTTCATCCTCCAGCCTCCCTCCACCTGCTCTCCAGGCGTGGGCCAGGTGCTCTTCATGCTGTGCGTAGGACGCTCTGTCTCTCCCACCAAACCACAGGCTCCTGGTTCTTTAGCACTTCAGATTTACACAGATACTTCAAGACTAAGGAGAATTATCCTTTAACTTAGAATTTGGGAGTAGGTTACATGTCATAGCCTTGCTTCCTAAATTACCCAGGGTGTATTTCTTTCAAGTATGGAGATTTTCTTAAATCGACTTCTGTTCTACCATGGATATTCCAGTTTGTCGTGGATCCCATGTTAATGTCCTCCATAGTATTTTTTGTAACTACAAGATCCAGTCTAGGATTCAGCGTTATATTTGTTTAATCGGGTCTCTTATCCTCTTTATAATAAATTCATATCCTTTTTAAAAAGTGCCATTCCTATTTTTAAGAACTCTCTCCAACTTTGTCAGTTTGCCAGAATGTTTTTCGTCTCAGGGGTGCGTGTTGTTTCCTCATTCAATGTGGGTCTAGAGCACTGTAGAAGTGATGCTGATGGTGCCTGGAGACATGGGCTCTCCATCTGCCTCTCGCTGGTGACGCTCATCTTGATCGTTCAGACAGTATGTGACATGGCTTCTGTATAGTGTAGTTCACGAGTGCAGTCTGTGGGGAGAAATGCAAGAGCTTGCAGCATCCTGCTTCTCATCGATGTTTCCCCTAGCTTTGCAGCCATTGATTCTCTTCCTGAACTGTGGTGGTTGCAAGTTGGGCTGCTTTCCCTACTCCAACCTTTCCTCTGTATATAGCAGTGAGTCTAGGCATTCTTGGGTATTCTCAGTGTGGATTTATGGAGTTCTAGTTTTTTTTTCAGTGATCTATGATTAGACATTACTGTCTCAATTATTTTTGTGTTCCCATTGTCTTATATTTTGCTCCTGTCTCCCTGTGATATACTTCCTTTCCTCCTGCCCAGCGTTTTCTTGCTTTCTGACAAAGCAGTATGATCTGGTCTATTCTGGATTTATTGAATCATTTCTCCTAGGAGTCTGCCTTCTTTTCCTAGAGAACGAATGTTTGAGAGACCAGGATCCTGATGTTAACAGTGCTTAGTCTTGTCAACAGGCTACCATGTTTTTTTAATTGCATTCTTATTTAAGAGGGAGATGACCAGCTGATCTAGGGAAATTTCTTTTAGTCTTAAATATGTTTTAGAGTGTAGCAGCATTGGATGTTTTCTAGGGGTTGAAGGACAGAAATCCTTAAAGTGAATGAGTATCAAGTCCCTTTTTATGGACCTGCCATGCAGGACACAGATTTCTAAATGAGGAGTGCCTGTGGGTGCAGCGGTGCACCTGTGGGAGAGTGGGAGGGGAGGGCGTGGCTCCTCTTGGTGCTTCAGCTGCAGACCATCGAAGAAGCCCTACTGGACACCTGTCGAAGACCAGAGTTTAAACTTCCAGCATTAAATTGGAAATCTTAGTTGTCTAGAAAAGTTGGTACTTTTTAGTGGAGTTATTGTGCCTTTAAAAAATAAACCTCAAGGCGGTGATTAATCATTTATCCTGAGTGTTTTTGTTTCATGTGGTTAGTCCCCTATTCTCTGTGTGTGCTTAATCATGACTCAGGTTTTCCTCTGGATCTCTTACGATGTGAAAGCCTTCTTGGATTGGACCCTGCAACTTGTAGCAGAGTTTTAAACAAAAATTACATGCTGCTGGTTTCTATGGCACCACTCACCAATGAAATACGGCCTGTCAGCAGCTGCACCCCTCAGGTAAAGACCCACTTAGAAGGTCCAGATGGTATTGCAGAGAAAAACAGCTTCATTCTTTTAATTTGAAAATACTGAATATTGGGAGCATGACTCATAATAGTTTCGTGTTTTCACATATAAGATGTTACATTCAAATTGTAAAGGAAATTGTGTGTAATTTGTATATCATCCAGTGATGTGTGACACTTTGGATTAAAACTTTATGTGAAGTAGTTTTAATGAGAACGTTTTTGAATGCTTTAAGAAGAAAGTCTGCAGCATTTTCATGATAAGGTTAATTTAATAAGGAAAAAGCAAATGTTTTAGAGGTGAGGCCTTGATGTTAGCTGAAAACTAGAGTTCTATGGTTAGCTTTGTAATTTATTTGTGAAAACTACTTCTGGTCATTTACTTTTAAAAATAAATTTAAAAGTCATCAAAATAAAAAAGGGACTAGTTGGAAAATAGTTCCATGGTAGGAGGGAGTGGGGGTGCAAAATGTATTGGGTGGGTATTATGATCAAATTACATTATCTTCAAGTATGAAAATCATCAACTAAAAATGAAATTAAGGGTTTGGGGAGATTGCTCAGTGTTAAAGACACTTGCTTACAGAGCTTGCTGGCTCAGGTTCACTTCCTCCAGCGTAGCAGCATGCATTCACACAAATAAATAGTTTTTAAAATAAAATTTAAAAATCAATTTTTTTTGTATACTTACCAAGGAAGGTATGCATGTTTCACCATTTTTAAAGAGTTGAAATATTGTTGCTCTGTTCCACCCTACCTATGGGCAGGGTTTAACAGTGTTGGAGAAAGAAAGGAGTTTTTGTTAAAGAAGATTTATTTATTTATTTATTTATTTATTTATTTATTTGAGACCGGGGGTGGGGGTGGGGGAGCAGGCAGTGAGAGAGTAAGAGAGAATGGGCACACTAGGGCCTCTTTCCCATTGTAAATGAACTCCACATACATGCACCATTGTGTGTCTGGCTTTATGCGAGTGCTAGGCAATTGGACCTGGGTTAGCAGCCTTTGCAAGCAGGCACCTTTAGCTGCCAAGTCATCTTCCCAGCCCAGAAAGCAAAGAATTCTTGTAGAATTCTGTGTTTTTCCACCTGCCTCGGTGAGCATCCATTTCTACACCTTAAGGGTTCTAGATTTGCATTTAACCAACCTTCAGTGTTTCTTTATCTCTATACACACAGTAAAATTCCATGAACTCTCTGAATAAATGGTAGAATGAAGGAGGGACAAATTTATTTTCTTGAAAAATTATATATGATTAGTGGTAATAATGACTTGTAGAATATGGAGATTGCTATGTGCCAGGTACTTTTTTTTTAAACAACCTTACATCTTCATAAGCTAGATATTTTATTGCTCTTGTATAGATTGAACAGAATAAGCCACAGAGTTTTAAGTGACTTTCTTAAGGGATGAAGTCCAGACTAAGACCGAGGCAGTTCACTCCAGAGTGCAGTCTAACTGCAGTACTAAGATGTGATTTCTTAGTTCCAGTGTAAAGCTAGCCCTGTTTTCCTGAATCCTTAGCATTTCTCTTCATATAGATAAACAACAGCCACAGTGTGAGTGAGGCATTTGCTACTTAGAAGATTATATTTGGACATTTGTGAATTTTTGGCTCTTTAGATAAGTATTACAACTTAACCTTTTTTATGGCTACAGCATATTGGACCAGCTATCCCAGAAGTCAGTTCTGTCTGGTTTAAACTGTATATTTACCATATCACTGGACAAGGACCACCATCCCTCTTACTGTCCAAAGGTACAAGACTTCGAAAACTGCCAGATATATTCCAGGTATATGCCAGTCTCCATTCTTCTCACGCTTCTTCTCCTCTTACCTTTGTTCTTCTGTCTTCTCTCTCCCCCTCCTCTCCTCCTCTCTCTTTCTCAGTTCTTTATCTTGTCTTGTGCCGTTCTGCTAAGTATTAAATACAGGACCTCATGCTTACTGGGCAAACATTAACTGAGCAAATTTTTAGGGGAGTAGAAATTGGTGAGCAGTGTTACAGATAACTTTCTTAATTTTTCCTTAATTTTTTCTAAAGGTTATTTTATCTGATGCTCATTTCTTTCCAATAGGGTTATGATCGATTGCTCATTACATCTTGGGGCCATGACCCTGGGGTAGTTCCTACATCAAATGTGCTAACAATGCTAAACGATGCTTTAACACACTCTGCAGTTTTAATTCAGGTATGTTTCTCTCATTTGAAACAAATCAGTTTTAGATTTTTATCATTATTCTTTGAGTCAGGTGTGGTAGTGTATGCTTATAATCCCAGCATTTAAGAAGCTGAGGTAGGAGGATCTTTGTGAGTTCCAGGTCAGCTTAGGCTAGAATGTGACTCTGCCCCTAAAAACACAACAAAATGAAAACCCTACCTTATCTAGCTTTCTCCCAAGTTTAAATCAGATGTCAGCTACTTGTGAAGCTGAAATGTATGTAAAGAGTCAGATATGCTGGTCCTGTGTCAGTGGGAGGAGTAGAACAACATGGACTCTGAACATCCATTCTCCTGATTTGGCTCTCTGCTCGGAAGCGTATGCTTGGAATTGTTGAGAGAATGAAGGTGCCTATAAAGTGTTTAGTGTTCTTTCTGTTACGTCATAGGTTCTTGATAGAAATGGCATTGATTTGTGAACTTAGCAATGGAATGTACTCTCCTCCCTCCCTTTGGTCTCACTCTGGAGCCCTAGCTGGTCTGGAGCTCTATGGAGGCCAGCCTGTTCTTGAACATTCTGCAATCCTTCTGCCTCTGTCTGCTAAGTGCTGGGAGTGCAGGCATGTGTCACCACACCCAGTTACTATCAGTATTTCTTGAATTTGAGTTAATGTATAGGTCTTTTTTAAAAGGAAAAAATTATAGATCCTCAGTATTTATTTACATTTTCATTATGTAGTACTAAATATATGTAAACAAAATTAATTCTTTATATTTATTCATACACAACTATAAACTCAAACCAAACTTCAAAATTAAAAATAAGATTTTAGAATGAACAAAATTTAAGTGAAGATTAATTGAATGTGATAGATGAATTTACATATTTTTAGCATATGAGATTGAGGTAGATAGATTGAAATAAAGCTATATAAATAATAGCTTCTGATCCTACCTATCCAGTTTCCAATCATCATCTTTCTGAATGAGATAATCACATTTTTCAGCTTCTGCTATATTACTTATTATGTAAACGTATGCACTTTACACACTGCTGTGCCCCATGTTTTTTTCATTTATTGATTGGAGGTCCATTTAATGTATTTAAAAAAAATATTTTTATTTAATTGAGAGAATGAGAGTGAGTATGGGCACACCAGGGCCTCCTGCCACTGCAAATGAACTCCAGATGCGTGTGTTACTTTGGACATCTGGCTTTATGTGGGTACTGGGGCTTTGAACCTGAGCTGTCAGGCTCTGCAAGCAAGCACCTTTAACTGCTGAGCCATCTCTCCGGCTCTGGAAGTCCATTTTAAATCATAGAGTTATTCCTCTCTTTTATGCAGCTGCACTGGAAAATAAGAACCATAATTTATTAGCCGGTTCTCTGTTGATGAGCATTTTGGGTACAGGCATATATAAGTATACTGTCATGACAAGTATTATATATATATATATATATATTGAGTGTGCACCATTTCCTTGCAGGCTTCTGAGGTTTTTATTTCATTCCTTTCTCAGAATGACAGCTTCACTTCACCATGGTCTTCACTTGGCTCACACCTACTTACCTGATTTACTTGTGAATTAATCTGCCTCAATTTTTGTTAATATTCTCAATTTGAGAAACTTGGTTCAACAAGTTAATACACATATATGATTGTTATTCCTTTCTGTAAAGAAATAGGAAATTGCCAGAAGCATTGTTGATGTCAGTGTGGAATGTGCATTATGTGTAGCATCTTTTATTGTTGGAAGTTACTAGAAGTGTAGGTTTATTATATACCTTTTTCTTTCTGTTTAGGGACATGGTTTATATGGGGTAGGAGAAACTGTCCATATACCATTTCCATTTGATGAGACAGAACTACAAGGAGGTACTTTTTGAAGTCTAACCATTTGCCTTTGTCATTATTCATGTCAACAATTTGGTAGAAAATGTTTGAATTCTAGACTTTTACCGTTCTGCTATTAAAAATACTGGTAAAAGATCCCCCCCCCCTTTTTTTGTCATGGAAACTGATAGACAAATACCCCTTTAGAGCCTTTGAAAAACTCTTTACTAGTGTCCCTTGGAGAGGAAGAGAGGACGTAGATGTCTGCCTGCATGAACGATTTTCTGCGTGCCTTTTACCCTTTACTAGTTGACTTTTATTGTCTGTTTACTTGAAGGTTGAGAGAGAAGACAAGTCACAAGGAAGAGTTTATGCATAGAAAGTTTATATTTCCCTCTTGCTTTGTGCACATTCTTTTTCAGAGACTTTCAAAGTATTCAGAGTGGGGTTTTCTATGT
Organism: Zapus hudsonius; assembly: GCA_004024765.1. Taxonomy (NCBI): domain Eukaryota; kingdom Metazoa; phylum Chordata; class Mammalia; order Rodentia; family Dipodidae; genus Zapus; species Zapus hudsonius. The sequence goes on along the minus strand of PVHP010016249.1, from coordinate 8,549 downwards.
TATTTTACAGATGAATCAGTCTATGTGTACTGCTAAACCGTAACTTCGTATTTAAGGTTTTAGTAAATTTTAAGTAGGCAGTACAAAAATTAGTATTAACAAGCATTTGTATACTACTTTGTAACTCACAGAGCACTTACATATATTTCTTGTTTCTACTGTTAAATTTTATTTTTGCTGTAAGAGATGCAGGGTTTATGCTAAATTAAGCCTGAGAGAAACAAAGGGGAAAGGCTCTGTCTAATATCATGTCCTCTGTTTAGAATTGGATATGAGCTACAGTGCATTTGACACAGCATGCTGATTTCTATAAAAGAAAACCCACTTGTCCTTCTCTAAGGTAGAAGTGCCCTGTTCTCTGTTGAATATGAAGAAACACAGCTGTGTCTTGATATCTGTGGAAAGTTGGTTCCAAGAATCTTTGCTCCCACAGAGGATATGAAAATCTTCAAATCCCTTAAATAACATGGCGTAGCATTTCCCTCTCACCCATATATCACCCAGTATCTTTAACATCATTTCCAAATTGCCCAGTACCCTGTAAATGCTGTGTAATTTGTTACAGTACTATATTAAGGAGCGATGACAAGGAGAAAAGTCCAAACATGTTGTACAGGTGAAGCTTTTTTTTTTTTTCCTAAATATTTTGTTCTGTGGGCATGGAACTAACAGATATGCAGTATAGACTGCACATTCAAAAGGAAAATAATAAGTTTTACACATACAGCACTCCCCTGATCCATGCAGAATTGCTGTACTGTAAGCTGTGTTTCTGGTTTTTAGGGCTATTTTACATGGATCTAGAGACTAGTGGGGTGGTTAAATAATTTGAGTTACTTCATTGAAGAACTTAACTGTATTTCCAAAAAGGTTAATTGCTACTTTCCCTGTGTTTCCAAATGTATTGGGCCACAAAACCTTCCTAAGACACTTACTGTCAGCTATGAACAAATATGTACAAACCATGGAGAGAAGTCTTGAATAGTGCCCTGTCAATAACTTTGCTGTCTAAGGACAATGTACTTGTTCACCTGAAGATGCAGGACAGTGATATCAAGACCTTAAATTTTATAAAATCTCAAGAACTGATTAATGAGAAATTATTGTGTGAATTATTAAAAGGTGTCATTATGTATTTCTTCCTTGGAATCCATCTTGATTGAAGTATAAAAGTAGTTCAAAGAACAGTAAGGAAACGTGTGGTTAAGCTTGTGGTGTTGGGTAAGTTACAAGCCTTACTAACGAGTCTCTGTTCGTAGAGTTCACTCGGCTCAGTATGGGCGTTCATAAAGCCTTGCAGACACTGAGGAGCAAAGTGGACCTGCAGCACCTCTGTGGATATGTCACCATGCTGAATGCGTCTAGCCAGCTTGCAAGTAGAAAGCTCAGCGATGCTTCTGATGAGAGAGGTTAGAACCCAACAATAGCTGCCTGGACACAATCTTGATACATAAAAAGCAGCAACCCTTTGTGGAAAGCTTGAATTACCTAATACTTAGTGTTTTTCACTAAAGGATAAGAAAATATCTTTGGACAAATCTCAGTTGTTAGAGTAGAAAAAAATGCCAAATGCATAACTAAGAAAGTGATGGACCTCTGTTGAAATTGGGGGTTAGCCTTTTACTGTTACTTTTGTGTTCCTAGAATTTAAGTTAAAATTAGCTTTAGGAGCAGTATTTTTAAAACTCAATTTATTTTGTAAAGATGTTGTCAAAATAGACTTAGTAGTTAGTTTCCAAGTTCAATGAATTGGACTTTAGAACTGCCTCTCCATCCTCCCCTCCCCCGTCTCCTGTTTTAATCCCATGTTACTGTCAATCTGGTCTGGATCTGATATCATTAATGTGTGTTACAACCACTTCCTATGTAGCCTTCCTGCCCTTTTCTATGTCTGTTCTGTGTTAAAGGCACACTCTGTCTTTTTAATTAACAACTCCATTTTCAGATCACCTCATGTTTTCTGCTTGATTTTGCTGTCTGACATACTGCTTTGTAATAGCTTTGCTTGCCGTGGTGCCCGGTCTCACTCACAGACTCTGGAAACCCTTTCATTCAAGTGTCTCTCACTGCTTGACTGTAGTCCACCAGCCTCAGTTTAAATCCTGGGAAAATATTAGCAGCCATCCAGTGGATTCTTTGTGTTAGGTGACTACTTCTGGTCCATTATCTTTGGCCAAAGGAGTTGGGTAGCTTTCAACAGCTGACTGCCAAATACTGCAGGACAGCCATTTTCTAGAAAGTTTTGCTCATTCCACAGTGGGCATAGGTGTTGGTGGTATAGTGTGAGCATAGCTGCCCTCCGAAGTGGGAATACTACGGCTCCATTTTATTGTTGTTATTCATCCCACAAACATTTAACCAATACTTAAGTGCTGGAGATACTTAAATGAGTGAAGCTTGATTTTAGTCCAAAGAGGCAACCATTAGTAGGGAAGATAACACGTGAGCAGCCTGCATTAAGGGGTTGAATGACCCAGAGGAGGAGTGGAGAGGAGAGGAAAGGACAGGAGGGGAGGGAGTAGGGGTAGGGGGAGAGGGAAGGGAGAAGAGAAGAGGCTTATCTCAGCCTGGTGAGCCACTAGGGAAGGCCTCTCAGAAGGCACAGGTTGAACTGAGCTTTGAAAAATACAGAGTGAGCTAGGCAAAAGGTGGTTATTAATTTTTTTTTTTTAATAGTGGTAGTCTTTTAGGCAGAAGGAACTGGGAAACACTAACTCAGCCTGGAGAGCAGTGGAGACGACAGACTAGAATAGCAGGACTAGGGGAGCCTACGGGCTGAGAACTGGAAGTCCACATGGGAGCATGGCTTCAGTGACCGTGGAGGTGAAGGCCTGACCTGGCTCTGCTCTTTGAGGTGTGGTTTCCTTAGGTCGGAGTTCCTGACTCCTTGGCACCATTTGCATCTTGAGCTGGCTGGTGGTTCTTTGTTGTGGTGGGTTGCACATACATGGTAAGACTGGACAGCAATACATTCATGACCATCAGACGTCTTCAGACATTGCCAGGTGTCCCTTTAAACCACTCCTTTACGCCAGTGATGATTCATTGTTTTCTGCCATCATTACCATCACCTGAAGTCCTCTTTGTGTTAGGACTGATGAGGATCCTAATACTGTTTATATCCTTTACATTGCAAGGTGAGTCTGACTTGGCCTGTGGCTCAGATGTGAATGGGAGCACAGAGTCATTCGAAATGGTCATTGAGGAAACAGCTGTGGATTCGGCAGCCAAACAGAACTCTGGTAAGATGTTAAAGAGGCTTTGCAATTTTACTAATTTCTCAGACTTAGGTTTCTTTTGAGCTACTTGCATGTAACTTGTCTGTATTTATTCACAACAGACTTTTTAAGAAATATTTTAAGAACTTACACTAATTCAGATACTATTGTGACTTGAAGACGATGACTTCAGTTTTGTCACTCTTATTGTAATGTTTGACTCACTGTTTCATCTTGCAGATATCTGCAATGCTCTGTGTGTGGGGAGAGGGTGTGTGCTATATGCACATGTGTTTGTGTAGGTGTACACCCCCCATGTGTATGCACTTGGAGGCCAGAGCAGAATGTCAGGTCTCCTTCTCTTATCTCTTGTCTGTTTATTTCCTTGAGATGGGGGTCTCTCTGTCAACTCAGAGCTGTTGTACATTAGCAAACTCCAGCAATTCTCTGGTCTCTACCTTCCCTAGGCTGTGTACCAGAGTTACAGATGTGTGTGGCATGGCCACCTTTTTATGTGGGCTCTGGGGAGTCACACCTGGCCCGAGAGGCAAGAGCTCTCAACTGCTGAGCCATTTCCTCAGCCCACAGTGCTACAAATCACTGCCTAGAACATCTGTTAAAAGCTGTACACCATCTCTCCAGACACATGTACACCCTCAAAAGCATACTGTTCCCTTCCAGAGATTTGAGCCCCTTCCTTGCCAAGCCCACTGGTGGGTACCACTGGTGTGGGAGGGGCCTCAGATTGAGAGGTCCTTGTTGCCAGGCAGCATGTGTAAGTGGGATGACTTTAAAGATGCTTTGTGTCCTTTTCAGAAGCCACGACAGAAGCAGACTGGGTTCCCCTTGAGCTGTGCTTCGGAATTCCTTTGTTCAGTTCTGAATTAAACCGCAAAGTTTGTCAGAAAATTGCCACACACGGCCTTTGCAGGAAAGAAAGGTGAGGGAGGGCCAGTACTCATTGCTGTCCTTCCACCTCAGTTTTTGGCTATCATGGAAGTTGCTGGAACTTGTTCTCCACATGTGAATATGACAATTACCCTATGTATTTGTTGACTGAGGAAAGATTGCTAGGTTGAGGGAATTTGTTTTGTCTTTTTTTCTTCCAGGATTAAATTTTGGTATATTAGAAGTTACAGCCAATGTTTTGGGTTCATGCATTTTTAAATGTAATTAGTCTCCCAAGTTTGATGAAAGTGTGATACAAATGGACATGTTTATATGAAGAATAAGCCTAGTTTTTAAAATATATAGATAAGTCTAGAAATTTTCTCTTGTGTATGTGTCTTTTAACTTATATATCCTCAAATTATATTACCAACAGTTATATTAGAATTCTGGTGACTTTCTAAAATTTCCTCTACATTCTCCACTTTCTGGAATGAGCGTGTGTGGCTTTTTAGAGATGACACACGTGTTTGATCTCACAGCAGCTCAGATCCTTGGGGGAACGGCTGCTGAGAGGCAGCGTCGGAAAGGTTAGAGACCACCTGGCCTAGGAGGAAGGAGCACCCCGGAGCCAGTTGTCACTGGCGGCTTGGAGAGGCGATAGCCATGTCTTTTTAACTTAGGAAAACAGATGGATAGCAAATGACTTCTCTAGTTGGCTTAATGAAATGTCTATCAAAAAGTTTAAGGTGCTCAACTGATAATTTCAACAACTATGCTCGAAAAATAACACATGAATAAGAAGTGTAGATACTATGAAGCTTCAAAGATTGCTGCTATAATTTACATTTGTATCTTTAAAAAATAGTTATTCCTTCTTAAAATAGGCAAAATGTTTCATTGCTGAGAAGCATTGGAATTGCTTTTAAATTTTTTATGTGATTTATTAGATTATATATGTATGCTTAAGTGTTTTTTATTGCTAGAATTAAATTTGTGAGATTTCAGTTTTTGCCATTATATCTTTATTAAACTTTTTTCACTCTCTTTCAGCCTTCAAAGTCTCTTACATTCCAGTAGAAAACTCTCTCTGCAAGTCCTTAACTTTGTTCACTCATTCCAGGTAACAAACTCCAAGAAGTCCAAGTGGTATTTGTGTACAGATTTATAGTATGTGTTTGATTTTGAGGCTTCCCAGCAGTGAGCTATGTAGCAGGTGTTTGTTTCAGTTTTTAAGTGCACAGGGTTAGCTCAGAGCAACCCAGGCTGACAACCAAGCATTCTTTTCAAAAGAAAGTAGAAATTAATCTGCAGGGACCTCTGATGGAGCTTTGTTTGTTGTACATATATGCTCTTATACCAGTAAATTAAGCACAGATATACAAAGGAAATTTTAAAGAGGCAATTAGCATGTGGGAAAGCTCTGGAGTTCCCAGTTGCATACGCCAATTGGAGGCCTCTGACCTTGGCTATGGTGAATGGTAGTTAGTCATTTGGGATATGTTCTGGAGATAGATTGGTAAAACTTGATGAGAAATTAAGGTGAGGAAAAGATTGAGGGCCTGAAGGAAGGAGGTCAGGAATAATTTCCATACTTCATTAGCCATATGAGTAGAGTGGGGAAGGCTGTGGAAGGAGAGTGAGGAGACATCGGAGAGTTCATTTACAGACATGGTAACTATAGAAGGCAGGGAGACACCTGGGAGCCAAAGCCAGGACCAGGATGTGTGTGTGTGTGGGGGGGGGGAGTGGGTTCTGGTGCTTCATGCTGTGACATTCTCCTGCCGAGTGATCCTCACCTTTTCTTATTCCATAACCACATAGCCTGTTATGTCAGCACACACTTACTACAACCTGACTTGTGTGTCCATTATTTGGGGTTTGTGAGGTGGATCTCTCCTTCTGTAGTGGTCTGTTCTCTGAACATTTCTCAGGTAACCAAGATCAATATAGATCTCATTAGTGATACTAAGTTGTTTGAAAAAACTGACTAAGGGATATTTCTCTTGTTTGTTGGTCTTATAGGAAGGTGCTTCAACTCTGGATGTTCACACGGAGCCTGTTTTTTCAAGTTTACTTTCACAGTCATCCTGTGCCGACATGGGAGTTCCACTTCCTGCAAAAAACTTAATGTTTAAAGATGGCGTCCTGTCAGAATGGAGTGGACGGTCACCCTCCTCTCTTCTCATTGCTAATCTCCACTTGCAATAGTTAGATCACACCATTCATTGTTCACATTTCCTGCCTTTTTTCCTTTACGTTAGCTGTATAGTGTCTGCTCCTAAAAAGCACCCTGCTCTGTACAGTCCTCACCTCACTGGCTCTGGAGGAGGGCACATCGTTGTGTTTCTGAAGCGTTGCACATCACTGCAAGAACACAGTGCTTTTTAGCAGCCAGCACTACTTTTTACCTTGAGACAATCTGTATTTCTTTTATAAAATTAGGGATGTACTTTGTAGGCTGTAGATGACTGTTATGTTTATAAGCAGTCACTATGAATATTGCAGTGGTAATTTTATATGTTAGTTTATCGGACATAAATCTTGTTTAATTTTCTATTTTGTTACCTACACTTAGGGGATCAAAGGGAGAGGTGGAACTCTTCCTCAGAAAAGGCTCCTTGGGACTTAGAGTCATAAAGCTATAAAACAGTTAGCATCCGTATTGAGATGATATGTTAGGGCATTACTAATTCCTGTGGGTGTCTGTAAATTATGTATATCAATTGAACGTTATTGGAGGTATGTAAATCAGCATAGTTAAGTAGAACTTAACCTTGATTTTTAAGGTCTGAACCTGACTGTTCATTGACATCTCACAAGAAGCTTCGGAAAACATTCTATTTTTAAATAATGTTTGTAATGTGGACTTCTGTTGTCCCTCATTTAGGGCTATTTTCATAGAGTCTTTATGGAAAAATAGAATTTATTTTCCTTTACTGTAGTTAAGGCTGTTGCACATCACATTGTTGTTTTGTAGCTTTACCAATGAGTGTTATTGTTACAGAAATTCAATTTGATGTTTTTCAAACCAAAAGGATTGTGATTTTAGATTAGAATTTCATATTAGAAGCATTAAAGTAATACCTTTGATTAAAATATTTCAGTGGTAAACCTGCCTTGAAGACATAAGCATCAGAGTCTTAAATTTATGCTGATAGTTTTGGAGAAAATGACAAGGAAATAGTGAATGATTTTAAAGTGTTTCTTGAGTCATGGATTCTTTTTGTGTCCAATGTCACCTAGAATATTTGTAATCACTCTCTGGACTTTGCAGTCCCCTTCCTTGAGAAGATTGTGCAGTGTTAACCATTTAGCTGAGCTCCTCTCTGGGTATAAAACTACCACATTCACTGATCGGACAACATCCACTTAAAGCATTTGAAAATTTGACAGTGTTACAGCCTAAAGTCTTTGCTGATGGCTTTTATTATTTATAGAACTGATACTTGTGTCTGTAACAAATTTCTGGAAGAATATGCCTTTCTTAAAACTGTTAATATAGCCATGTATTTAATACCATGGACTATCTGTAGAAATGAATATTTTGGACCAGGTTACTTGTGGCACAGTTAGTGCTGGGGTAAATGTGTAAGGGTTAGTTTTCTACTTTGTCTGATGTAAGGTAGAAACCATGTGTATGTCATGTTTGTCTATAAAAGGAAAAATACAAATATTAAAATAATTTGTTATAACTGTGAATCACTCATTTATTTTTCCAATAATTAATATTGTACATTCCTAGTGCTTTAGTTACATATGGGTATAACTTTTATAATTTTTCAACTGAAAAGTTGTATTTCTTTTGATCAGGGCTCTTTAATCTCATTTAATTTGCTGTGTTTGAATTAACTGTAGTTATTTATTGTATTAACAGCCTAAGCCAACTCTAATGACATGTACACTAATAAAGAATTGGGCATTTGTAGTTTTGGGCAATGATCTAGTTATCGCTGAGTTGAAAGCTTAAGGCGTGTAGTGATTTGCTGCTATCGTCCCTCTGAGAGAGCAGAGAAGAGGAGAAAACCTGACGGTGATCATGAACTTCAAGGGAAGTGCTGAAAAGATGGTTCAGCACTGGTTTCTTGTGTTAATTGAGGAGAATGAAATTGTCAGAGGAGAGACATTGTCAGCTGAAGACCCTTGCACAGAGACAGTTTTCACTTTTAGAGCTGTTGGCACCATGTAGGAAGCTGACACCTGTGCTTCGCTTCATATGAGCTCCTGGACAGATGCATTTTCTTTTTTTTTTTTTTTTTTCTAATTTATTGTCCATAATGAGTTACAACATTTAGTGGGCAAACAATGAGTTGTTATCCCCAATTCCCCACTGCCCTCCCCTCCCCCCTCCACTGGATAACCTCCTCCATGGTTCGTCTGGATCAGTCCTTGTGACAGGGGACCATGGATAGCCTAGTATTCAGCCAGGTTCTTCTGGCCATG
>PVHP010016248.1:0-36288 GCA_004024765.1 Zapus hudsonius | reverse complement strand
TTAAAACAGGTCAGGGCTTCGTTGAGATGGTCTATACTTGCAGTTCTACAGTGTTGGCTAGAGGAGCTCAATGAGGGTCTGGCAGATCCATTTTATAGATTAGACATTGCCCTAAAATGGTGTGGTTTTATTTGGAAATTCAGCCAGGGCTGCAGAATGGAATTCTAATTCCTTTATCTCACGAGCATTTATCTCACAGGATATTTATGGTGCCCCACAACATAGTGGCTAAAATTCAAGAACAATGATTTCAAAAGAACCATTTATAAGCTGTTGCCCTTTATGGCTTAGCCCCAGAAGTCACATAATAGCATTGTAGTCAGAGCCTAGCTACATTTAAGAGGTAAATACAGTCTCCCACTTACTGAAAGTAAAGTCAATTCATAAGAATGTGACAAGTAGGAGATATTGTTGGGAAGTTTTGGAAAATTCATTTGCCATGCCAACGTGCTCATCTACCTACCTATCCATCCATCCATCCACTCATTTTAACAAATATTTACTTAGTACCTAATTAAGAACTAAATTTTCAGCGGTAAGAAAAAAATATATACTTACTGTTACATAAGAGGGACAATTATTTAAATAGCACACATAAATAGATATAACAGTCACAAATGGTGCTAATGAGAAGTCCATGATACAATAAGAGTGTTTAAAGAGGTCTAAGAGTCAAGAAAGGTTTCTGAAGAATTAAACTGAAATCCAAAGGAGGATGAATACATCAGTCAGAATTCTCTAGAAAAACTGAACCAGTGGACGATATAAATAAGAGAAGACTGACTAGATTGGCTCAGCCTCTGAACAAAGTCCCACACTAGTCTATAGAAATGGAGAACCAGAGAAGCTAGTTGCTAAGTCCAACAAGCCAGAAGCCTTGAATTGAGAAAGGGGCCAATGATACAGCTCCATCTGAGCTCAAAGGCCTGAGTGTTCCTGGACCTGTTCATGCAAATTCCTGTTCAAAGGCTGAGGAGTATGAACTGTGATGTCCACAGGTAGAAATTCACCTGAGGGAGAAATGTCTAGTACAAGCAAGACTTACCTTCTCCCTTCTGCTTTTCCATCCCAGCTCCCAGCCTGTTGGATGGTGACATCTATGTTATGGTGTCTTCTTCACTCAGTTCACTGACGTGCATGCATTAGTCAATAAATACCCCCATAGGCCCATCATTACCAATGCTGTAGGCAGCCCTCAACTCAGTCAAGTTGACAACTGAAATTAACCACTGCAAAAAATCAAGTTAAATTTCTCAAAGTGTATTTCAGGCACAAAAGACAGCCTGTGAAAATCCCTGTAAGAGAGAAGGAACACACTGAGAACAAAACCCAGAGAAGGCCCATAGGAATGGAGAAGGGGTTGGGAAGAGAGAGTAGAGGAAGTTCTAAGTGTTGAGCCTGGAAGAGGTGACCAGAGTAGGTAGGACTGTGCTTAGGCCTGTATTTTGCCTTTAGCCTCAGAGTAGAGAGATGACATTCAAGCATTTTAAGCAGGGACAATGGCATAATTGGATTTATATTTCAAAAGGTCCTTGGTATAGAGGATAAACAAGACAAGGTGAAAGCCAGAATAATGATGTAGCTGTGCAGCAATTCAGAAAAGAGGTGACAAGGAACAAGTCTGGGGGGCAAAGATGGAGAGAATGGAACAGAGAAAAGACACAGAAGCAGCTCTATGTGAACAAGATTGATGAAGTAGAGTCAGCATGTAAATTCCTAGAAACAGCCTTTAAAGACTAAATAATGAAAAGATTAAAACAACAACAACATGGAGAAGGCTGTGTGTGGAGGCACATGCTTTTAACTGCAGCATGTGTGAGGCTGAGGTAGGAGGATTATATGAGTTTGAGGCTGGCTTGGGCTACAAAGTGAATTCCAGTTTGTTCTGGGCTAAAGATCAAAAACATCAACTCAAACCAAACCAAACAGCAAAATCTAAGCTGACCTGTAAGGAATGATAATTCTGTATTAATAATAATAATAATAAACTTCCCAACAAAGAAAAACCCAAGACCACAAGACTTTACTGGATAATTCTACCAAATGTCTAAATTAACAAGGAATACTAATATTTTTTATCAAACTCTTCCAAAGGAATAAAAGGGAATACTTCCAAACTTTCTCTATAAGTCTAAAATCATTCTTAATTCATTAATCTTACTATGTGGAAAACCCTAAATATTCTGCACATACACATAACATCTTGCTAAAACTGATAAAAATTTTGACGAAGTTATAGGATGAAAAAATCAGCACACAAAATCACATACATTTTTGTATAACAAAAAAAATCAGGTAGGAAATTAGGAAAATAATTCAATTTGCTATAGTATTAGAAAAGATTAAAAAATAGCAATAAATTCAAACAAGGAGTTGAAAAAATGTGTATATTGAATTTAAAGATAAATACCAATGTGTAGAAGATGATCTAATGTGATTTGGAAGACTTGATTTTACTAACATTTCTATATTGATTAATATAATCTACAGATTCTGTGCATTCCTCATTCCTACTGAAATCCTTATGGCACAGATGGAGGAAAAAAAACTAAAATTCTATGGAATCTGAAGAGTCTCTGAATAGGTTAAAAAACAGTTGAAAGACTTAATTTTCTTGATTTCAGAACACATTACAAATCCACTGTAATTAAGATGGGGTAGTCCTATCATGAATAAATATATATGTAGGTCAATGGAATAAAATAAAGACCCCAGAAATCAATTATTTTCTGCTCAGCAAAATTATTTGCAACAAGATGCCCTGACACAAATGGGGAAAGTATAGACTCTTCAACAAACAGTGTTGCTGGGGAAATTGGATGTCCAAAAGCAAAAAAGAAGCCATTCCATCATTTCATGCCATATATAAAAATTAAGTTAACGTAAAATAAAAACATCAACATGAGATGTAAAAATATAAGACTCAACTGGAAAAATGGTTTAGTCTGCCTTGCAAAGCCTGCTTGCCAGAGTTCAAGTCCCTAGTACCCATGTAAATCCAGATGTACAAAGTGATGCATCACAAGTTTGTTTATAGTGGTAAGAGGTCCTGACATCCCCCATATATATCATTCTCTATCTCTCTTTCTATAACAAATAAATAAATAATGACTCCTAAAAGAAAGCTTGGAGAGAGAGAGAGAGCTTCAGGACACTGGATTTGCTAATGATTCATTTTGGCTATGACATAAAAAGTTCAGTCAACAGAAGCAAACATAGACAAACAGACATATACCAAACTACAACTGCTGCAATCAAAAGAAATAATCATCAGAGCGAAAAGTTAACTTGTCAAATAGCGAAAAAAGCTGTGTGGTACTTTGAGTGCGAAATGTTCTCCGTAGTCTCAAAGGTTTTGAATACTTGGTGCCCAGATGGTGGCAATTTGGAAAGGTTGTAGACCCTTTGGGAGGTGGAAACTTGCTGATGGAAGTGTGTCACTGAGGGTAGACATTGAGGTTTATTAGTCCAACCCACTAGGTGTTCAGAGCTCACTCACTCAGACAACTTTCTTCTTCTGTGACATGTGCCACCCTGTCTATCTGCGCTACCATGTTTTGCTGCCAAGACAAAAGTTCCCCCTTGAAACTGTAAGCCAAAATAAACCCATTCCTTCCATCAGCTGCTTCTGGTTAGGTGTTTTGTCTTAGTAATGAGATGTTAGCTGCCTACTAACTGGATGGGTCATTACAACTAAAAACTACAATAAGATACCATTACACACTCATGAGTTAACAAACATGAAGATGAGCACTAGCAAAGGCTGTGGAAAAATGGAACTCTTTTGCATTAATGGTGAAAATGTAAAATGGTTCATATACTATAGACAACATTATAGAATGTCTTCAAAGAAATGTAAAAAAGAACTATGATGTAATTATCCAATAATCCTACTTATGAACATACACCTAAAAGGACTTAAAGAAGAGCCTTGAAGAGATAGTCTCACATCCTTATTCATGGCAACTTTACTTATAATGGCAAACAGGTGGAAGCAACCCAGATGTCCATAGACAGGTACTGGACAAAAAAAAATGTGGCACGTACCTACAACAGGACACGTTGCAGCCTCGAAAAGAAGGGAATCTTATCACACTGCAACATGAACAAATCCTCCAAGAGACCACATGCTATACAAAGTAACATCGTCACAAGAAGAGAAAGGCTGGATGAAATACGTACAGTCAAATTCATAGAAACAGGAAGTATAATGATGGCTCAGTGGGAAGGGACATGAGTTTTTATAGTTATAGAGTTTTGAATTTGCAAGATGAAAAATTTCTACAGATATGTTGCACGGTTGTAAATATACTTAATGTACTGCACTATATATTTAAAAGTGGCTAAATGGGTGAATTAAATGTTATAGATACTTTACTATGAATAATAGGAATCCAATTCTAAGATTTGAATCTATACCTCTTGGACCAACATCTGAAATGTATGAGGTAATTAGCATGTGTTGGATAGATGGGTGGATGTGACAGGTGAATGAGAATAGATACATCTGTGGCCCTCAATTCCAAGTTCTCAAATTCTCTCTTTCCTTAATAAGGCTTTTAATGGCATTGCCCCCTCTTCATGCAACATTCTTCCTGTTAATTCTTTTCTCTAATACCACACTTTCGTCAAACTGTCCCTCATCCAGTGAGTTTTTGGGGGTCCCAGGATAGTTACATGCTTCCCCTCAGTGCCCCTAGAGCTTGCCTCAGTTGAAAAAATTGCCTTACCATGCTGTATTGAACCACTTGGTTTATATTTCTTATACTTGATTGTGTGAGATCCTTCAAGCAGGAGTTCAATGGATGTCATTAACAGCTGTAATCCTAGCAGATAGCACAATTCCCAGCCTATAGTAGGCACAAGTTAAGATTTACTGATATTAGTGAATGAAGTGAATACATTTACTAAACCTTGAGAATTGTGGATACTTACTTTGGTTATTTGAATTCTATAAAAATATCTCGAGTGACAATGTCACTATTTCATATGGTCCTGTGTGTATAAGGTCCACAATTTTAAAGTCAACATTCTGAGTTGGAAATTTAAAAGTGAAGTTATTCTTCCTTCCAAAAGAGGCTAGCATCACCTCTGCCTGAGTGGTTCAGACATGGATGGTGAGCAGCCTTCATTTACTGCTTTCCTTCCTCAGGGTGCAGCCACCACACATGTAAGTGGCCACTTCAGCACTTACGGAAAAGCTTAGTTGAATTGCGGGGTTTTCTACCATAAGATATGGTAAGAATGAATTGGGCCTGAAAAATATTCACAAGAGGACGTTTTCAACATAAAAATTAATAAACAGCACATTCTTTCCAGTAGAATAATTATCTGAGGCACTGTCTCGTGCTTTTAACAAGAGCACTAATGAAAAATGATTAGTCATAAAAACTGAGAAGCACTACCTGGTGGAGCGCAGAAGGATCTAAGCTCGTGCTTCTTAAACTGAGATCCATATGATCTATTGAGCTGCCAAGGAACACATTGTTGTCTAGACATTGCAGCCTCTAAAAGGGCCTGTGCACACAAAAATCAGCTCCAAATGGATCAAAGACCTAAATGTAAGACCAGAAACTTCCATAGGAAAAAGAACATAGTGTTTCAGATTTGCAAGATGAAAAAGTTCTTCATGAGGTATAAGCATAGGTAAGGACTTTGTGAATAGGAGTCCAGGTGCTCAGGCAATGAGGCCAAAAATTGACAAATGGAACCGTATAAAATTAAGAAGATTTTCTACAGTAAAGGAAACTGTTAGTTGCCTGAAGAAGCAGCCTACAGAATGGAGAAAGTCCTCGCTACCTAAACCTCTGACAAAGGACTAATATTTATGCTATACAAAGAACTGAAAAAACTAAACATCAAGAAAACAGATCAGGGCTGGAGAGATGGCTCAGCTGTTAAGACACTTGCCTCCAGTGCCCAAGGCCCCCGGGGTTCAATTCCCCAGGACCCACATAAGCCAGACCCACAAGGTGGTGGCCCTGGTGCAGTCTCTCTCTCTCTCTCTCTCTCTCTCTCTCATCTCTCTGTATCTCTGCTTGAAAATGAATAAATAAAATATTAAAAAAAGAAGACAGATCAAAAAGTGGGCTATGGAATTGAACAGTTCTCAAAAGAAGAAGTGCAAATGGATGTTAAATATTTTAAAAAGTGTTCAACATTCTTAGCCATAAAAGAAATACAAATTAAAATTACTTAGAGATTCCATCTTACTCCAGTTGAAATAGTTAGCATCAAAACAAAACAAAACAAATGAAACCAAATGACAGCAAATGCTGGTAAGAGTGTAAGAAAAACAGAAGCCCTTATTTACTGTTGGTGGGAGTGCCAACTGGTGAAGCCATTTAGGAAATCAGTGTGGAGGTTTTCTCAAAAAGCTAACTATACCACTCCTGGGCAGATACCCAAAGAACTTTACTACAGATAATTGCTTATTCGTATTTATTGCTCTCTATTCACAATAGCTAAGAAATGCAATCAGCCTAGATGCCTATCAGCTGATAAATGGGCAATGAAAAAGTGGCACACATGTACAATATAGTTTTGTCCAGCTAGAAAGAAAATTGAAATTATAATATTTGCAGGAAAATGGGAAGAGTAGGAAATAGACAGAGTAAGGTAACCCAGGCCCAGAAAGATAAATACTACATGTTCTTTCTTACATGCAGATCCCGGCTTTGAATTTTTAGGTTTCTGTGATTAAGTTGGAATGAGTGTCTGTAGGGACCAGGAAGCTAAAATCAGGCCATGGTAGGGAAGAGGGAAGAACTTTGGGGGAGGGGGCTGTATTATATATAACATTTGTGATGGAAAGTAAAGGTGGGAAATAATGGGGGGAGTTTAAGCATGTATAGGGATGAAGGTGAAGGGAGGGGTTCCTAGGGGTTCATTGCTTTTAGTTGCCTGCCACAAGAAGTTGGTAAATTCCTATTGCTGTAGTCACCAAATGCTGTGATTTCTGGACATAGAGAAATCAAGCTGCAGACTTTCTTCCTGTTGGCTTTTATGGTGCCTGATGGTTCTGTGGAGGTTGTGGCTGGAGAAAAGCCATTAATAGTCCTATCCATCTGTGGCCCTGGTGTGCTCCACAGCCTATGACAGTCAAGATTTATCTGCTGGTACAATAGTGGTAGGTCTGTTATTGGGTAACCAACTGTTTTTTGATTGGTTCAGCCGCCTGCTACATAGGAGGAAATTCATGTCTAGTGCTATAAGGTCAGTCAAAGGTCCATGACTGGGGAGGTCGTAAGCCCCAGAAGGGAATTTACTACTGTTGTTTGCTAAATGGATAGGTTGTCAAGTTGCCTTCTCAACATTTATGCTTTTATCTATAAATCAGTGCTTAGCCTCCAATCTAAATGTTTCTTATTGCAGTGGACAGAAGTTAATGAAAATTCATACCTGGCAAAAGTGGTTAAAATCAATGACTATTGCATGCCAAGTCCCAAGTGGTACATCCACACAACCTGCTCCAAACTCAGGGAACAACACAGAAGAAAGAGCAGAAAAACACAATAAGAACCAGAGGATGGGAGGAGTGCGGGAAATGCTGTCTTCTGGATAACTTATGAACTCACAACAGCTGTGGTTTCTGACACAAGATTGAGTCTGACAACTTTTCATCATGGATGGGGAAGGAAGGTGTTCACAAGACTCCGCTTCTCCCAATGGAGCCATGTGCTGTGAAAGGTTGCTTGGGGAGGGCAGCCATGTTCTTCAGTACTGGTAAGTTGTCCATACTCCAGTAAGTCACCCACTCTCTATGGACATGCACACAACCTAATTTAACTCAGTGGGCCACATATATATACACACAAAAGACATGAAAGTAAAAATTGGGTCAGTGGGAAGAAGAGAGGTTTAATTGGAGGGGGTAAGATAGAATAATGGGAATGAATGTGATCAACATATATTAGATACAGGTATGAAATTGTCAAAAGAAAATTAAATTTAAAAAATTTTGTGCCTAGTCATTCATGACCAAATAGCAAGTAGCAGAGGAGTTATGAATTGATATTATCATTTGCATATTAAATTGTACCATTAGTGCAAGTAAATGACATGAAATAATATACATGCAAAAGCTTTTGTTAGGTAATATCTTTAACTTTCCTGGTTATACTCTGGAAATGTTCATTCAAATTTTATTATTTTGGTAGTTGGAGTTAATTTACCTTATAAATTTCTTACGGGTTGATAACTTCATAAATCGGGTTTAGAAGACCTATAAACATTAGTTTAAATTTAATTTTGTAAGCAGTTTTATTGATACATAACTTGCTATAAAATTCAACCATTCTAAATATACAGTTCAGTGACTTTAGCAAATGCACATAATTATGAAAATATCACCATAAACCAGTTTTAGAACATTTCCATTTTCCCCCAGGACCCCTGTTGTGCCAATTGAAGTCAATCTCTACTCCATTCCCCAGTCCTAGGCATTCATTAATTGATTTTCTTTACAGACACCTATTTTTAAAATTTCACATAAATGGAACCATAAAGTTTGATTTATTGAATCTTTAACTTAGTGCTTTGTATTCATAGTTTTTCATTTTGTGGCTAGAAAAATTACATTGCACCGACTAAAACACTTTATTTATCTATTAACACATGATGGATGTTTATATTTCCATGCTAGTCTGAAAGGCTCTCTATTTTGATTAAATTGTTTGGTCCATTCAGTTTTTTGAATTTATAATATATATAGATTTATTGTTCCACATAATTTTAAACTCAACTTTATACTTTTGAGATTTAGATTCATATGCAACTCTAAGCAATCATACAAATGGATTCCTGTGTATTATTTACTTAGTTTCCCCCAGTTACTAACTTTTTCAAACCTACATTGTCATAGCACAGCCAGAGCACTGTCAAGCCTATATACAGAATATTTTCATCATCTCAGGGACATCCCCTCATTCTAATCCCTTTATAGTCACAAACACTACTTGTCATAGTCAGCTGCACACCGCTGGGACGAATCTCCAAACCAGGCACAGTTTTGGGAGGAAAGTATTTAGTGAAGTTAAAGATCCAGAGGAAGTTCCATAATGGTTAAAGATGTTGGCCCCACAGATCCAGGCATAGAGAGAAACCCATGACCAGCACCATACAAACACCAGTAAACAGTAAGCTCTGCAGAGCCCAGACTGCTCTTTGTATATCTTTGTATATCTATGGAATACCACATCTACCCCAGATACACCTTAGGGTTGGAGCCTAGGAGGCCAGGCCAAGGTGACACCTCCTTCAGCCAGGAGGCAGAGACAAATCACAAGCTTTAATAAACTCTTGACTCTATTGGGGGGTACCCATTCAAACTACCACAGTACCTTTTGATCCTCAGTCCTTTATTAGTTGCTGATAGCTATTAATCAATTCTCATTTCTATACCTTTGTCATTTCAACAATATTATACTTAAAAATCCTATTAAATATAATCTGCTAGGATAAACTTTTCCTCAGCATAATTGGAGATGCATCCAGGTCCTTCCTTGTGATAATAAATTATTACTTTAAAAGTTTTGAGTGAGCTGGGCCTGGTAGCATCTGCCTTTAATCCCAGCACTTGGGAGGCAGAGGTAGGAGGCTCACCATGAGTTCTAGGCCAGCCTGAGACTACATAGTGAGTTCCAGGTCAGCGTGGGCTAGAGTGAAATCCTACATTGAAAAACATAATAATAATAATAATAATAATAATAATAATAATAATAAGTTCTGAGTAATATACAGTTTTGAAAGAAAAAATTCCTTGATAGAGAATTTTTATTTTACAGCTTTTCTTCTAGTCCTTTAATGTGTCATTCCAATATTTTCTGGCTTCCATTATCTCTAATGAGTAGATAGCCATCAGTCATGCTATGCTCTTATCATTTTTTCTTTTGTTGCTTTCAAGATTTTCTCTTTTTTTAGCTGTAGGGGTTTGCTATGAATATATATATATATATATATATATATATATATATGTCTTGGTATAGAACTCTTTGTGTTTATTCTACTTGGGATTTTTTTATTTTCATGGGTCTGCATACTAATTTTTTTATCATTTGTGAAAATCTTCAGCTACAAATTTTATGGGAATCTCATGATATACTTCATTAGTATGCTTGATACCATCACAGAGATCTATGAGACTTTTTTCCTTTCCTCTTTCCACACTGAATAATTTTCATTAATTTATTTTCAACTTCACTGGTGTTGATTTTTACCATATCAAATCTTCTACTAAACCCATCTGGTAAATTTTTCATATCAGTCATTGAACTTTTCAACTCTAGAATTTACATTTGATTATTTTTTTTGTAGTTTTGGTTTCTCTATTAAGATTCCCTATTTGTTGAGTAAGAATTATTATGTTTTCCTTCATGTTTTCAAGCAAACTCTTTTTTATTTTAAAAATATGTATTATAAGGCTGGAGAGACAGCTCAGCAGTTAAGGCTCTTGCCTACAAATTCTTGAAGGCTTGTGGAGAGCACCACAAGAACAGCAAGGTGGTTCCCCACCAGAATGAGATGGTGAGACCCTACTGATGAAGACACTGGAGACTGAGAAATCCATCTGGAACTGACGTAGAAACAATTTCCCAGCCTGATAACACCTAGAGTACTGGAAAGTGCTATGTGAGCTCCTCGGGAAGAAAAGTCATTTACAGTTCCAGTAAGTAGTGGATCTTGCAAGCTACAAAATCAATCAGCCAGAAGATGTACCCAACAGTAAAATAGTGGCAATAAGTTATGGGGGATAATCAGCGGCCATTTGGTTGTATAAGAAGACCCGCTCAATGGGAGGGAGTTCACTTCTGGTATTGAGAATCAAGTTAAAAACCTATGGCTTGGAAGGTCATAAAGCCCAGTGGGAGGCATCCACTGTCCTTTAAACAAAAATATAATGCCCCAATAGCCTTCTAAGTGTGTGTTTAAGCCCTTTGATTGATGATGTTCTTACTTTTGATCAGAGAATCTTCTTTTTACAGAATGTGGCAGGTACTACGGAGATTTAAGACTCACAAAAGTGAAAAGAAGAAAAGGCCCAGGATTAGCACTGGATAAGTCATCTCTATCGCACTGACAAGCATTCAGAAAATGTGGCAGAGGTCGTCATGGGAAGAATATGAGTGCTGTGCTCACTGCTAGCTGGACAATCAGCTCCATTGAGGTGGTAGACACCAAGGAGATCCAAAACTCATCGAAGCAGAAAACAAGAGGATGTTGAGTGCTCAACACTGAAGGAGACTTCAACCACACTCTCCAAGGCTCAGGAAACACTGTGGAAGAGGGGCAGAAAGAACGTTAAGAGCCACAAGATGTGTGGGTGTGCTTTGGTACTTTGGGGCCTATCCTTCTGACATGAACTGATGCTTCCATGGCCCCACAGTGGTTACAGATACCTCCCCAGCAAGATTCTGAGACCAGTGACATTTTGATATGAAAGACAGAAGAGGAGAGAAGAAATGAGCCAACCAAACAGAAGAAGGACTTCCTTGAAAGCATAGGTTTCTGAGGGCTGGGAGGAAAAGAGAGGGCATAAAAAGGGATGGAACATGATCAAATTATTGTATGTTCAAATATTAAAGGTCTCAATAAAAAAAGAACAAAATAGCTAGAATCTAGAGTGAGAAACCCTACCTCAAATGAGACGAATAAGCGAGGGCCAACCTAAAAGTTGACCTCTGGCCTCTACATGTGAGCTATTCCATGTGCACATCTGCACTCACACACTTGAACATGCATGCACACATGAACACACACAAATAATAAAAAGAAAAAGAGAGCACCACCACACGGTACTTTAAATTTTAATATAATATTGCTTCATGATGGATTTAAGGTTTTTTTGTTTGATAAAATATTTATTTATTTATTTGCAATCAGAGAGAGACAGAGAGATGAGAATGGGTGTTCCAGGGCCTCAAGCTGTTGCAAATGAACTTGAGACTCACACACCACTTTCTGGATCTGGCTTTACATGGGTACTGGGGAATCAAACTTTGGTCATTGGGCTCTGCAGGCAAGTGCCTTAAACAATGAGCAATCTCTCTAGCCCAATTTTGTTTTAAAATAATACATTTCAAGTGAAGATCGTGTTCCTATAGCATCTTATTGAATAGACGCCACTATCTTCAGGCAGAATCATTGTCAAATCGTCAAGGGCCTACAAAACATTATTCTCTGTTTCTTTTAGCACAGACTACTGAGATATTAAGCCTTATTAGAAAACAATGTTGCTCTTAATTGGGTTCTAGAACAATGAAAAAGAAAAATTTATAAAAGGGATTGCTTCTACAGAAAGGAATTCTAAAGCAGAGGGAAGGAGAATAACCGTATTCCTGTTTCCTGTTTTGCTCCTTTTTGAAGTTCAACATCTTCATTGCAAAGTTGTATAGACCAAGATGCAATGCCTAGAGTCCTCTGACAATTTGATTTTCTTTAGCGGGGTGTTGAAAGAGTGAAGCCATCTCATTTCCTCTACTAACTCGGTGATCAATTAACTGAGAGGTGGTTCCTGACTTCTGAAAAGTCTAAATGAAAACTAAAGAAAGAAGGAGAGCAAAGAGAAATCACGAGGGAGTGACAAGCACTTCATCATGTGAATCTTTGCATTCACAGAGTGAGTGAGATTTAACAGTGACCTCAGCAATAACCCTAAAAATCAGTTAAGTACCAGATTTTAGAAATCTTCATTTTCTCTATTACCCAAGGTCATAGCAATGACTCATCTGAAAAGTCTAAGCATCCATTGCTTGCAAATTATACTTGTGCAATTTCAGAAAGTATTTTCAATTTTAAATAAATTATCAATTTAATAATAGTTTGGTGGCTCTTTAGGTTGCCTATCTCTTAACTACTACGTTATGTCAAACGTAAAACGTTTGTAAAATGTTTTCAAAGTCATCTTAGAGTAGTCTTGGTTGAATAGAATTTTAGTACAGGATCTTAGAATGCATTTGCTATCCGCCCCCCCCCCTGAACTCTACAGAAGACAAATGGAGTCTCAAGACACTTGAGCTCTAACAGGTAAGGATAGTGTTGAATCCTATGACCTCTGCTTCCTGAGGCCTTGTCACCCTCCCATATTGTCTCATATTAGTGTAGAACCAAAACATTTACTTCTTTATCTCACCTTGTTAGCAAGTTATACAACCTGACTATTGTTCAGTTCTTTCTCTTATAGTTCTAACTAACATTCCTTGACAGTTTGTGGTGAGCAGGTCTCACTACTGACCCTCTGTGGCAGTAAGAGAAAAACATTTCAATAGTGGAACCTGAGAGTTGAGTGTTCAGTATTTCCAGTTTGATGCTGTCAATGGCAGACTTCTACTAGTTATTTAGCACATATGAATCATGTTATAGTTTCAAAATACTCTTCTATCAATAGCAACCTTTCAGTATGAATCAGACTAGTGTTATTATTTCCTTCTCCCTCAAATAGCATTCTTGCTCACATAGATTGGATGAGTGCAGAGTTGCTCAGATGCTTAGCTGTCCAAACTCTCAAACTCTGCATGGAACAAGCCAAAAGTTTTGCATTAAGGGAGGGAACATTGTCTGAAGGATTCTTGGTTTCTAAGGGCAAGATTGAAGACATGGTGACAAGAGGGGTTGGGAAAGGAAAAAAGGACTACTTGCATTCGTTAATGGTAAATCAAGAGTCTGTAAGTAACGCTGGCTTGTGTATAGTTCCCCAGAATCTTGGAGGACCCTGAGTCAGCTTGGAAGTCAGCTGTGGTCCAGGACAGGGTGGAAGTGGAGAAAAGGGCCATTATTGGAATGCAGCTCATTCATGGTTGATTCTAACCTCAAGGAGCAAAAATAGTCTCAGGGGCCATGCCCAAGAGCAGTTTAAGCTAGCAATACACCAACGCTGGACAGTTCTTGGTTGTGATGACAAGAGTGGACACCTTGAATGTGCCCTTTGGTTTACCCATTCTGAGCACGAACCTATAGGCAATTCCAAGCCTGGAATAAGAATAAGGCTTTCCTTTGGCATGACTCAAATAGAAAAAGCTCTTTGAATTGCAACCTTTGAGTCTGAGTCACTTGCCAGTCTTTTCTTTGTCCTGTGAAGGCAATTTTAGCATTGAGATTTAACCAGTCTTTTTGATTCTCAGCTTTCCCTTCTAAGGAACCTACCATCTCAAACACCCCTTCTGGATCAGTATAGTTGTTTTAAGGCATTGATTTCAAAGAAAGGCCTCTTTATATAAGCAGGTTTAGAGGATTTGAAGGCTTGAGGGAGTCACTAGAAATTACTGTCATTTCTTGCCTTAAAGCTGTCTCTGTCCTGGGATGCATGGCCTGCCAAATGGCCCTCCAAATCTGATTAGGCTCATCTTTTCTCTTCTGTCTCCCATGTTAAAATGTTTTTGATTTACCAACAGCTTTAGGGGAGTTCAGACCAGTGAAACCTAACAAAAGTTCTGACCCTTTATTACCACCGACACACTGATGATGCATCATCATGAATTATATTTTTAGAGACTTAAGTGTTATATTGCACTGGTCCAAATTTAGGCCACCTTCCATCCCCTGTCCCAAATCCCTCTGATATTTTAGAGACTTGAGAGTTTACAACCATGTGTAGAAATTTTAGTTTACCTAAACTAACATGTCCTTTACTTCTGTCCAGTGACATCCTCTCTTCAGAGCCCTGCCTGATGGATCCCCATGACTGTGGGAGGTCGTTGTAAGGGCGTGACACTCACTTTCCAGTATTGCCCAGTTGCAGCAGTCTCTACATCATCTGGTATGTCTCACGTCCCAGTTTCCATGCTCTCTTCCTTTCTCTTTCCCTCTCCGCACAATCTTAAACCTTCAAGTCATCAGATGAAGAGCATAATTAATCTTCATCACTGAGGATGTCAGCCCTCTTTCACTGAACAGTCATTGACGTAGCCAATAAATACAGACTTAGATATCAAAGTTGATCAGAGCTCTCTCTTCTCTCTGCTCAAAGAACTCAGCAGTCACATGGTCCAAAATAGTTTGTTACAAAATCTATTCCTACTATTGAACATTCTGGTTTAGATGATTCAGGAGAGAGGGGTCTTATATGTTTCAGAAGGAACCAGTAACCAATGGAAATAGAGACACTAAGTTTGAAAGAGACTATTTAAAAAGCAACAGAAACCTTGGGAAAGCAAGAAATCGGTGAAGAGAACAGCATAAACTGCAGGTGCACAACAGCAAGGCTCCCGACATTGTATGGAATCAGGGATGCCACCCTGAAAACAAGCCTATGATTTACTGGAGCTTTGGGGAGGCAAGTACCTAGACAATTAAAACAAGCACTGGTTGCCTTCCTCTTTGTATCCTTAGCACACAGTAGCTGCCAATGAATGTTTGTGTAATAAATGGAACACTGGCCAAACTATCCGATGTTTTCAAACAAACTATAAAATTATGTGACAATTGCTTCTGTACACACACAGGCCCCATTTATGGCAAGCTTTATGGGAAAGAAACGACTTAACTTAAAGAGGAGCATGGGAGTTCATCCATCATAGTTCATTTGGATGCATGGGTGAGGCGGGGGGTGGGGACATAGCAAAGAGAAAAGAAGCTCAGTTAAACAGAGATTAGTCTACCCTCAAGGTTTGTCTTTTTCATTATTGTCTGCCCGGGTCCTGCCCAACTTCTGTTTCCACCTGTCACCTGAGGTGGAGTTAGTCAGGGGCAATTCTATGGTATTGACAGAGAAGTCTCTTAGGGGCACCAGGTATCCTTCCATTTCCCATCTCTCCTCTGCACCTGCCGCGATGCCCCTCTCGCCTCTGCAAAGATGCAGAGGTCGAAGGAAGCACGTTGCTGTGCAGTGATGAAATGCTCCCAGAACCACCCCCTTGATCCCGACCCCTAACAACAACCAGGATCCTGGCAGTTCCTCTAGGATTTCTTAGATCACCCCCCACCCCCCAACTCCAAGCCAGCTTCTCTGGCTCACGTCCACCACTTAAGGAGCCTCCCAGGGTCGCCCTGGTCCTCTGCACCCTGGACACTGGCAGCGCTGGCCAGCCAGGAGGGGGGGTCCACAGGAGGGAAGCGGAGTGGCAGGGGAGGCAGGGGGCTCTGGGGATCGCCACCTTCAGCTGCAGCTGCTGCAGCGGCGGGAAGAGGCGGGAGGGTGGGTGAGCTTGGCTGGAGCCCCGGCCAGGAGGGAGGGAGGCAGGCACGCAGGCAGGGAGGGAAGGGGGAGCAGGAGGCTGTGCTCTGCAAGCCGGAGGGGTGCTTGTCGCTCCCCCGCCCTCCTTCCGAGAGCAAGGATGCAGACTCTGGGACTGGCGCTGCTGGGCTGAGGCGGAGGCAGGGGAATTGCAGCGCGCGCGGCTCCGCGAGTGTGTCTCCTGCGCGCCGAGAGGCGGGGGAGGCGGAGGACCGGGAGGAGGAGGAGAAGGAGGAGGAGGAGGAGGGGGAGGAGGAGGGGGAGGAGGGGGAGAATGCCCGGAGCCTCCGCCGCTGCCGCCGCCGCCGCCGCGATGCTCCCGGCTCAGGAGGCTGCCAAGCTGTACCACACCAACTATGTGCGGAACTCGCGGGCCATCGGCGTGCTGTGGGCCATCTTCACCATCTGCTTTGCCATCGTCAACGTGGTGTGCTTCATCCAGCCCTACTGGATCGGCGACGGCGTGGACACCCCGCAAGCCGGCTATTTCGGGTTGTTCCACTACTGCATCGGCAACGGCTTCTCCCGGGAGCTGACGTGCAGGGGCAGCTTCACGGACTTCTCCACGCTGCCCTCGGGCGCCTTCAAAGCCGCCTCCTTCTTCATCGGCCTCTCCATGATGCTCATCATCGCGTGCATCGTCTGCTTCACCCTCTTCTTCTTCTGCAACACGGCCACGGTGTACAAGATCTGTGCCTGGATGCAGCTCACCTCCGGTGAGTGCGCGCTCGCCTCCGCCCGGGAGGCGGGGGACCCGGGCCGTGCGCGCCGCGGGGTCCCCGGCAACTTAATCCCGTGCGGTGGAGGGGCGTGGAGACGCGAGCCCTGGAAGGCCGGAACCCCCGGGGTTCCCCAGCCCCCGGTACCCGCCCCAGGTCCCCCAGCGAGGGACGCCCCCCTTCCCTCCCCGCACCGGGCGCACCGGGCGCACCGGACAGAGGAAGCGGTCGTCGGGCGGGCGGGCGGGCGGAGTCCGCTCAGAACTGAAGGTGGGGGGCGGAGAAGCGGGGTGGTGCTCCGGGACCCGAGGACCCACCCTGGCTGGTGGAAAGGGGATTTGAAGGAGCAAGCCAGTCGGGGCTGCCCTTCGCTGGAATTATTTCTGCCTTTTTGCTTTGGGGTGTTTGTGCGTCGTGAGGAGGGAGGGGTGCGCTTGGAGTGAAATTGTTTCTGTCTATCCTGTGCAGAGACAAACATGTAATCATTCATCTGGAGACGAGTAAATATCTTAATTCTGTTTTGGGTCCCCCCCCTTAAAAAAAAAGCATGTGGTTTAGAGTATTTCTTAGTGATTTCCCAATGCCAGCCAGACCTTCAGTTTGTCTCCTGTCAGCAAAGGTCCTTCCATTTTATCTCCAGGCAGCCTGAGCTCTTGGGGGGATCAGGAAAGTGGGCAAGGAGGAAAACGCGTTTCCTTACCCTCTTTGATCACTGCTTGGAGAGGGTAGGTTGGGACCAGCTGGAGAATATGAAAGCACTTTTTGTCCCCTGAGCATCAAAGTTACGTTCAAAGTAGAAAGGACGAGGAGTGCATTTCCTGGTGACTTTGAAGAGTCCTGAAACAAAACTGGCTTTTACTGTACTTCCCTTGATGTCATTCTTTCTGCCAGCCACCTTGCCTGCCTTCTTACTGAAGGAGCTCCAATGTTGTTGAAGTCCTTTTGATTGGAGGAATCCAGAATGTCTCAGGCAGCCCAACTTTCCCATTTGTGTTGTATTATTATCATTAGTTAAAGATCTTAGTTACAAGATTTTGCTGTTTATCCTATTTCTGGGAAAGTTTTCTGGGTAGGGGGATTTAATCCCTGAGTTTGTTGGGGTGTGTACTATGATTAAATCTTTAATGGTTCAGTACTGGATGACATTAAGGTTCATGTATTTTTGTTTATTTACTTGCTTACTTGGTTCAGTTTTATGAGGCAGGGTCTCCATCCTTAAGAAGCAGAGTTTGGCCTCAAACTGGCACTCCCTCCTGCCTCAGCCTCTCTAGTGCTCGGTTACAGTCACCTCACCAGACCTGGAAAGGTTCATGATCTTATTAGTTTCATATAGAAAACAGAGAGACTAAACTTTCACAGAAGTATTTAAGCTTGTGTTGCTGATTTTTATTTTTACTTTTTGTGAGAGCATGTATATGAAAAGCAAGAAATGCACACCAAGACAAGCCCATCCCTTCCACCTGCCAATTATCCTCCTGTGGTGTAAGAGTTCACCTTCCTCTGTCCCTCTGTCTGTTCCCAACTTGAAGCGCTTCCTCACTCCTTGTCTTTATATATAAGGTCAACCTTCATGGACATTTTAAGAGCAGAATAAACTATGTCATGGCTGTTCTTGATGGTTAGCTTTGGTCTGACTTTGAAGAGAACAGGACAAACAGGATGCAGATGTTTTAGAAAAAAAGAGTTGACCCTGCACAGCTAATTTTAATTTTTCTAAGTTAAGTGACCTATTTAGACTGGTGATTTAAATTAGATTGTTTTTCAAACGTCTGAGAATAGTTTGCAGGTGCTTTCTCAACAACATATCATTAAATATTTTATTCTTTTATGCATTTTATGTTCCAAAACCATGCTTTTAAGTAAAAGGAGAGGAAAAAATATCTTTGAGAAAGAATTCTTACCTTTGCATTTAGCACAAACTGGAGGTATTATGATGATCCCTCCTTTCTGGAATAGAACACACAAAAGTGGTTATTCTGAAGTAGTAAAGTATAATGTAATGTTTTCAGACACTTTTCATAAATATACTATTTTGGTTTCTATGCCATTATAATGTGATGATAATCTGTGCTACAGTACACATAAGAATATTCACTTCATTTTGGAGAAGTTCAGATTCTTATATGGCATACAAAAAGCCTTTATTTGAAATTTGTTATTTTATTTCTAGTTCTATTTATTAATGAATTATATCAATAAAGGATAGATTATAAAAGAGATCAAATATATATCAAAGTCAAGGTCCTCAGCAACAGAAAAATCACATAATCAAAGTCAATCACATTTACAGAATTTTAAGAAATGAGATACAGAAGATATTTTTGAAGAATATCATTTAACATGGCGTTTAGGTTTTTTAATCTGATGACACTAACAATTAACTTAGCATAATATATAATGTAGTGAAGATTCTTTGAAAGCTTAGCTTCTAACCCTTGAATGATTCCTTTTTAGTGTCTTTGAATGTTACATAGACTTCTCATGCTTGTAATACAACCATCCAGGTTAATCTTAAGTGTAATTTTCTAAATGTGAAAGGCAAGACTTATGTACCATTTTCTCATGGGACACTCTTTAACCCTCCTTGAAAGCCAAGCAATTCGCTTATATATTTAGTTATTGAAGCATTTTACTATGATAGCATCATACATCAGAGCCAGAAAGAATATAAAATTCTATACGAAATAACACATTAAGATGATGAGATGATGAAGCAGTGCAATGTCAAAAATGAATCCAAAATAATCACTTAATTTGTTGGTCCTGATGTTGTTCATCTATCTAGATATGTGATGCACATATAATTATTGGCAACATTATGAACACTTTGCCCTCATCTTCACCCTTGTAAATCATTAATGATCTCAGGAGCCAAAGACTAGAAACACCAAGTCCAGAGCTAGAAGCATCCAACCTTCAAATACAATCATACTTAAGGGTTATGCCTAGCACAAAGACTGCATAAGTAAAAATAAGGCACCAGATAGAGACAATCAGATGCAAAATTGCCCAATTCTACAGACAGAAACTTCTAGGAAAGAAAGAGAAACTTTCTTTTTTTCTGTGTAATTTCTCTAGCATGGAAAGAGAAGAAATAGAGCTTTGATTGTTCTGCTGTTTTTATTTTTTAAATCAAGATAGAAAGGGAATTTTGCTCCTCTGGGAACTTGGTCCTCTATGTCTATTCTCTCTCAAACATCATTTCAGTCGGCTTCCAAGTCTACTAGTAGCCAGACATCACAAAGATGCTTTGTTTTCTTGACTGACTGTTAAGACTTATCTGGAAATTGTTTCAAGAAACCTATGTAGCCAAAGAAATATTTTTTCTATAACCTAAAATATTAAGGTAGAATTTAAGGCATTGAGTCCATGGTGGATTCCTTAGTGCAAGATAGCAGATGGGGAGGTACTCCTTTTTATCTGTGTGAAAGGGGCACCAGGCCCAGGTTGGATTTTCTCATTCAGGAAGAATAAGAACAGAAGAGGTTGCATTGCTTGATTCATCTCTTGTCACTGAGTATATCAAGAAAGGTCACCATAATGACAAGGCTTTAACGCAAGGGTTAAGTGTACCACTGCTTACTCAGTTCCTCCTCAGCCTTCATTCCCCCCAAACTGTTTGTAGACAGCATGCTTTCTTAAATTGTATAACTATCATTTAGGTGAGACCAGAGTCACCAAAGGTCATTATTAGGTTTGTCAGCCTTTAGGAAGAGCCTTTGCAGTGTTACACTATCCTCTCTCATGGCAACCTGCTCTTCGCAGCTTTTACCAGCATTGGAGTTACAGGATGCTTATATGATTATTTAATGCCTGTCTTCTCCAGTGCATTGAAAATATGGCCTTGTTCATTTTTCATTATATGACATAGAGTATGTGTGTTTGAGCTAAAAGATGCAGGTTTGAAGCCTGGTCCTGACACTCTGTGACCTTGGGAATTAGGCCTTCTATGCCTCAATCACTTGCCTACAAACAGGGATATACTTGTACCTACTTTGGGAGATTTGTGAGAGGGATGAATGTGTTAATGTATATAATCATTGTCTGGCACATGGTTTAGCAAAAGAGTACTGTGTGAACTTTAGGCATTATTATTGTCATCTTTTGGTTATTTTTGCTGTATCCCGGCACATAGCACTATGTCTAGTCCTGGCACAGATTAGATATTCAACAATTTTGTTGATTTAATGAATGAGAGAAAGAATGACTAAAGGAGTGAAAATGAAGGAAGGACTGTTGCTGAATGTCTCCCATGCAGTTGTGAGAAGAGAACGCTCTCCACAATGAAACCCACCTTCCTCCTGGTGTGGCCTGGGCAGTCACTGAACTAGTAGAACTCCTCTCTGTTCTTTGATGGCCGTGGTTCTGACTTGACAGTCCACTTTGTGATCATTTTTTCCAAGTGGAGGCTTCTCTGCTGTATAGTTAATGATCTTTATTACAACACTGGGAAATAATCAATCATATCTCAGGCTTCAACAAAGTTTTCCTTTCCATTTAGCTTCCCTTGAAAAAAATTAATTATACTATTCCAAATGGTAGTCATGTAAGAATAAAGAGATTAGGTTTTTATTCATGAAGAGTGGAAACCTATTCCAGGTTGAGTTTCCTTATGAACCTTGGAAACACTCAGGACCAGCGAGGAGGGTGCATTTTCCAGGCTTTCTCATTTCATCTCACTGGGCATCAGTGTTGATGTGCAGTGTCCTGCCTCCCAGGGAGCCTGGAGTGCCTGCTCAGATGGGATAGTGTGGTGTGTGCAGAGCTCTGATGGGGTGTTCACAGGAGGGGACAAGATTGGCATTTATAAACTCAAGTTCAACCTCAGTGTTCAGGATAATGACAGGCCTTGTCATTTGGCTAGTGCTGAGAAGTATAAGAAAGTAAGTTCTTGCAACAAAGAGCTGCTAATCCATCCTAAGCTCAGTGTTATGAAATATCCTTTAAAAAGGGATTTTTTTTTATTGTGTGGCATTGCAAACATTTCCTTAGGAATAGAGGAAGAACATATGCTGCTAGACAGGGAGGTTTTCCCTTTTAATGACATGTTTCACTTAAGTTGAAATGTAATAAATAAGTCCAATTTTATGTCAATTAAACATCAATACATTAAAAAGAACTTCCTATTTACCAAGCCAAACTTGCATGAAAGTGATTGGAAATAATTTTAGAAACAGTTCCTTTTTCTTATATGTGGTGTGACAAGGAAAGTGACAATTGAAGAGATGTTGGAAAATATATTAATGTGAATGTCAAAACAAATGTTTATAAAGCAAGATTTTTAAATGAAGATCTGTGAAAAATAAAAAGTCCCATACAACTATGTAATATCCCATTAAGGGTTCCCTTGTCCTTTGTGTAAGGCTGTATATTTAATAGAATTTCTACTGTTAAAATGTTAATAGGTGGCTTATTTGTATTTGAATAAACAATAAGTAGAATAAAAGTCTGGCTGTAATACAGAATATTGGGTGCTTTGCATGAAACACCTACTTGGTTAACTTCTGTTTTTGTTTGGAAAGAGAGTTCCTAGGACTAAGTCAATATGTTACACCTTATGAGCATACCTCAGAAGTCTTTCAAAGTGAACCACATTTTAAAGAAGAAAACAAACACAAAGCGCATAGTGAAAATTGTGGCATGCGGCTCAGAGCACATCTGTGCATGATGTGAGGAAATCGGTACAGAGACAACTTTGGCACACACTGGTGTGATGCAAAGAACACTCCAGAAGAATTCTAATTTCAAGGCTTAATAGCATGATAACTAGGCTAGGTTTAAAGTGTAATTTCCATAAAATATTTGAACTTCGGGGGTCAACACCAGCTTTAATTAATGTGAGTTTTCCTTATCTAATGAGTCAACTGGAATTTTTATTTGATGCAGGGAAAGACCAAGAAGCTGACCTTTATCCTTAATAATAGAAGGGAAATATTAATACTGACAGAAAGAGAAGCTGCTCCAGAGAACACAGAGGAAATAGGTTATTTGATGACCTAAACATGGTGCTGTTATGAAAGTTACTGGAGCATTTAAGGAAGTAAGAAGTAACCCCCAGAATCCTGAATGTTCTGAATGTTCACGTAATTAATATCATACTTAGAAACTAGCTGACATAATGATGATGGCTCTGTCCTCTGATGCTCCTGTGGCCTAGGCTTCTGGCACCATTCAAAGTTTATATGGTCCTAAATGCAATCTTGACCATCTGTCTCATCTTTTATGCTAAAATAAACAGAAAAAATATTGGCTTGAAAGGGAAAGGGTTTTGTTTGGTTTTGTTTTCGTCAATATAGACGTGAACCATACCTAACCTCAATTGGGAAGACGGAAAGATGAAAGAAGATTTTTTTTCTGAAACATATTTGCTGGTATGAAACCAAGATCGTAGCAGGTTGCCTGTGTATGTACAATAGGTGGAAGGAGCCTAAATAATCATGTCAGTGAAGTTGGTCTTCCAACTGCACCCAATGTTGGCATGGTGACATCAGTCAAAGGCTAGAGGAAGACCCAGGAGAGTGAATGGAAGTAGTAGTAAATAGTTGTAGATCTCAAAAGAGGCTCGAGGTCAGAAGTGGACATGCAGAACTCAATCCAGAGTTTTCTATATGTCCCGTTAGAAGGTCATGACAGAGAGGGGTTTGAGGAAACCTCAGCTCTCGCTGTAGAATAGAATCCACCACAGGGCCTTTCCCTTAAGGCCTAGAGACTCCATTCAGAGAGGCTGGCCATGGGAGGAATGGTCGACATGGTCCTTAATTGGTTTCAAAAATGATCAAGATCAAGATGCTAAAGAATTGAAATGGTAAATGTGTGTGTCATCGTTGACAGAAGGTCCAGTATTCAACTAATAGGAAAACAGATTGAACTGTAAGGAGTGACAGGGACACAGAAAAGTGATTGACAGATGCAATATTAGTAAAAAGGAATGATGCTCAAGGGTAAACAGCCTGTGGGATCTGACAGCATCAAAGGTCTGTTGAGTTTGATACATCAATGACTTTAAAATGCATTGGCAGACGACAGAAAGCCAGAATAAGAGTTATAGTACAGAGCTGTATGCAAATCCCAATTACAAAGAGAGAATAATTGTGGTGCTGTCCCCTGTACAGGGAATTATTATAGAATCCAAGATCAAGCTATTAAAAGGTAGGGATGGCCAAACTTCTTGTATGGCGAATAAAAATATTGAGAAGGATTCAAATAAGCCTATAGTTTTGCCTTAAAAAAATCTACTTACAGACCATGAGACTAAATTGAATTCTACAATGCCTTCATTGGGAAAAGGAAACTTAGAGTGAGTGTTGGGTGAATGTATTTACAGAGCATTATGAAGCATGTATAGTTCTACTAAATTAATTTAATTCACTAAAGTTTAGACTATTAATAACCAGTGATATTCTGGGTCTGCTTTAGTTAACTGAATTTTATCAAGTTGGTTGAACTTTGCATAGTGCTGACCTTGTTATGTTACAAAAACCTCCATAGAGAAAGGAATGCTATACTTTGGTTGTGACGTCTCCTTAGTAGAGAATGAGCAACAGTGGTACTTGGATTTGAATAAAATTATGGATGCAATGCAAATAATAGCATTGCATAAAAATAAAAGCTAATTTTATAAAACACGTACAATATATCTGCAGACTCAGTTGTAAAGTGAAATGCATGGCTTATTTTTGGCTATAGTCAAAAAGTCTAAAGGACACATCCAAAGGAAAAGTATGATTTAGTATGAACTTACAAAAATCATTCTATTTGTTTAGAAAATTGTGAATGATTTACATTATTCATAAATAATTTGTACTAAAAGTAGAATAGAGGGAGAATACCCAAATCATGCCCCCCCCCTCAGTTAACAACGCACTAGGGCCATCAGAACTGGGCTGACTCCTAGGCTATTCATGGTCCCCAGTCCCATGAACTGATCCAGACGGCCCACGGAGGAGGATATCCAGATGATTGGGGATGTGGAAGAGAGGCATTGGGGAACTGGGGATAACAACTCATTGTTTGCCCACTAAATAATGTAACTTATTATGGACAATTAAAAAATTGAAAAAAAAACACTGAAAAAAGTAGAATAGATAAAATATACTTGGCTTAGGCTTTTGAAACATTTTCTTTGGGTTTTATTTTTTGTCTTCATTTATTACTTCATTTATTTATTCTTTGCTAATTAGATTATGGATTGACAGAGACTTAGAATTATTTTTTTCTAGATGTGATTTGATTGACCACTGGTGCTCTAAAAATGTACACATAGTCCACCTTTGAGTTATCAATACAAAAATACAATACAATACAAAAAGATCTACTGGAAAAAAATGTACCTAACCGAGTGTCAATTGAATATAAGATTTTTGAAATTGTATGAATACTAAAATCATTTATCACAATCTTCTCTTTTCTTGATATAGAAATAATAGTGCAGTGATGATGATGATGATATACTAACTTTTGAGCAGTTGTCACTTAGAAGATTTGTCACATTTGACACACATAGGAATCCTCTGTGTGTGTTATTATAATCACTTTGTAGATAAAGAAATTGAAGTTTTAAGATTATTTAAGGTCGCAGAACTAAAAAGTGGTTTGAGCTAGGATCAGAATACTAATCATGTCCTCAACATACTGCCATTGAGTCTAAGAGAAATTAAGAGTCCTGTCAAAATAACAGCTTGGTGAAATTCACATTATCATATGTCTGATTTTCAGCACATCGTCATCTCTGTCCCTCTTTTGCCTTCCAACCTAACATGCATTTTTGAAATGTCTTCAACATATATTTTCAATGTTCTGTATCATCATGACAGGAATGGACTACTGTTTATAGCAATAAAATTACATGTTCTTACACCTAAGCATGATGAGGTGCACTTCATCCCCATGATTCTCATGTCTGTAACATAGAACCTAAGTGATTCTTTTCCCACAATGCTCCCTTAATTAACCTCTGATATCACTAGTATTACTTTTAGACTATGAAATCCTGTTGCCCAAGGTTAATGGCAATATTACTGGTTCAGTTTTATCCATTTCTGTTCTGCATCAGATACAGAAATATCTCTTGATTGAGTTGCTTAATGGTGTTGGAGGTGAATGTGATGATGGTAAACAGAACTGCTGAGTCAAGATCACAGTTCCAGAGAGCTTGGATAATCTAGGTGAGGAAGCAAAACTGAGAGTGAGCTCACAATATGTGCACCCTGACTGGGCAACTTTTGGCTGGATGACTTTCAATGAAGTCATCTAACTATTCCTGACTTTTCATTTCCTTGATTCTTTTTTTCTGAGGCTTATATATGGTTATTCCAAACACACAAAAATGGAGATTTCAAGTTAAGGAAATAAAAAAATATATTACCTCCTAATCATGTTTTGCTGTGATTTACCAGGAAGCTAGATATTAGGAAAACTATCAAAAATGAAAGAGGGTGAAATTAAACCAGAAAGAAAATAGGGAACAATCCTAGGTATCTAGAGTTAGAGTTCCACAGTCTAATGAAACTTTGAACAATAGTATCTATTATCTTTATTCTTTGTAATGTTGACTTAATGTCCACAAAACACCTACAATTTGAATAAGCATTTATATATTAGCTATCTTTACTGGTTTTTTTTGTTGTTGTTAGTACTATTCCTAAATCGATTAGGGTTGGAATACTAGTTAATATTTATAAAATTTAATAGGCAGTAAAAAATTGAACTCACAATGTGCCCCCTATAAAAGGACTGTTTGTGTCCCAAGTTGTATGTGCTTGACCTACCTTATTATGAGGATGAAGAAAGAAACCAATTGTGGATGTCTTTTAAAATCTTCACCATGATGCAAAAATGCCACTGTGATTCCTAGAATAGATTTTATATATCACTAACAAATGATTATATTCAGTTAAGAATTTAATTTTGGGTTAACAAGGTTAGTCCTTTTCATTTTGTTTGTCTGGAGTAATGGCTCAAAGAAAGAGAAATGTATTTTGGAGTTAACAGTGAGCTGTTTTATCACTACAAGTGAACCAACTCAAAAATGAAGCCACATTTTAAAACTACATGGACCAATTTTTTTATTGTGTCAAGACCCAAGCACTTAGGCATTCATATTAAGTTTCTCCAATGACAAAGAAATATTAGTACTATCCTAATAATTTCCTCTTCGGTTATCAAGAGCAAAACTGAATATTTCAATCTCTAATAACATCATTTAATGGGAGCATATCAGAAGTAGCATTTTCTGTGGTATTTTAAGTGCAGCTATGATGCATTGAAAATCAAGTTTCTTATTATTGTGTGAGTCTTTTCCTGTTTTCTAGGCAAAGATGGAAACATACCCTGAATGAAGACCCAGATGTACATTAACTTTTTAATTCCTTGCATTTCTCTTGTGTTTCTAAAGTAATCTTTAAAATGCTTCTAATTAATGTTTTCATTTTAGTTTGAAAGTCATCAGGTTATTGTGAAATCAGAGTATCGGTTTTCTGTGACTACATATCAGACTGTGATCCTAAGTGGGCTTTGATAATGAGCTTGTGAACATTCTCTGTTCTACATGCTATGAACATCCCTCATGTGGCCACATCTATGTTGATGCTGACAAGGGGACTTACTAAATAAGCATGCTCCATCGGATTCTGCTTCTGGATATGCCCATGGGTCCTATAGGTCACGGTGCACAACTCTGCTCTTCTCAATCTCTCTGTGTTTTGGAAAGAACTCTCCAGTGAGAAAAACTAGGATGGGGTGATGGGCAATTCCAAATTCAACCAGCTCTGGTTCACAGTGCCAAGGACCCCTCCACTGACCACAGGATGGGCTCTAGAGGGAGCTCCAGCCCTGTCATCTCCTGCTTCTCAGAACTTTGCCTTTTACAGGGTCAGGTCCTGACTCACTTTCTCATTGACTTTATTCCCAGGATAACTTTTCCTTTCCAGGGTAAAATATGAAGATTGGGAAACGGTTAAAAGGGGGTGTGGTTGAAGAATGTGTGTTGAAGAAGGGAAAGCTCATCTGCCTGCAAGAGAACGCCTTCTCTTCTTATTCTTTTATTGTCTTACAGTGTGTCAGAATTCTGTGAGCTCAGTTTCC
Source organism: Zapus hudsonius (assembly GCA_004024765.1). Taxonomy (NCBI): domain Eukaryota; kingdom Metazoa; phylum Chordata; class Mammalia; order Rodentia; family Dipodidae; genus Zapus; species Zapus hudsonius. Next base: position 8,319 of record PVHP010016248.1, on the reverse strand, counting down.
ATCATTTGTCTGAACTTTGAAGAAGCTGTGCTGAGGCTTCCAGCAGCTCACCTTTCTAAAGGATGCGGTGGGGTGGTGTTCTTCATTAGGACATGTTGACAGGCTGCCGGAGAATTAAAACTGGAGTCCAGAACTGCAAGAGTCTAAACAGACATTTAGTCTTGGCGGTCATAAACTGTGCATGTGGTCAGGTCTCAGGAATAGCCTGGGGCACATTTTAAAAACCCCAAACAGAAATTCCATTTCTTGGAAAAATTGTGTTTATGATAACTCATCACATGGGTCCTAGCAAATAATGTTTGATTTCTTCTAAACGAAACACTAAATACCAAATTTAATCACTAGCATCTACCTACATAATTCCAGTTTCCATTTCTTGAAATAAAACAAAAGAAAAAGAAGTCAGTGCCTGCTTTCTCTGCTGGATCCAAGAAAAAGACACAGAAATTCCATTACATTCTTGTTGGTTTTCCCTATTTTTTTTTCCTGAACATAATCTGGTTCCTATTTTATCTTCTGAGGATCCTGGTATACAGAAAGTTTTTAAAATGAAAACCATCAAAAACCTACTCTTTCCTATATAAGATATTTCTTCCCATCAAACTCAGAATTATTTTAACCCTCTCCAGAATTCCTCTAATTAGCCCCGAAGCCCTACCCTCGTCCCAGCGCCCACCAATACCTGAATGGGCCACATAGAAAATCTGAAATGGGACTGATCATTCGGTTGTGCACAGCACGCCAGCACTGCTGTGGGGCCACTTGGAATTTTTGTGGGGGTTGACTTTAGCGCAAATAAGAAAAAGGGGAGAAAGTCCAGAGTCAGTGTGAGTTCATTTGACAAGGACTGTCCCTTCTTTTGCCTACCACTAAGGATGTTTTTTTCCCAACAAGTTCTCTAAACAAACCCAATGATTATGAGGGAGGTCCCTAAACACTAAAATTTAGTTACCATATATTTATTCAGGAAATAGAGTGAGTCTTACATAAAATTCTTCCTCTTCAGGTTGCATATTAATATGAGCAGTTCATTTGAAATTTATTCCCAAATGTGTTAAAGTGTTATCTGTATTTAAAAATATGACTTCCAAGAGGTCAAGCATGAACTTAACACCATGACAAAGAGGGTTTTAGATTTTCTGTTGTAGTTGTTATTTAATTTATCAATAATTTTTGTTTTGTTTAACATTTTCCAAATGAATTCTTGTTTCAGTTCCATCTGCAAACATAATATGAATAATACATTTTACATTTGTGTGTATGTGCCCACGTATATGTGCTTGTATGTGTGTGTTTTAAGGAATAACAAAATGACCATTTGTGTACCTGCTACTCAATGTCTGGATTACATCCCCCCAACACACATATAGGAGGAGCTACTTTCTCTCTCTCTCTCTCTCTCTCTCTCTCTCTCTCTCTCTCTCTCTCTCTCTGTGTGTGTGTGTGTGTGTGTGTGTGTGTGTGTGTGTGTGTGTGTGTAGATAGGTACATGTGCACATGTGAGGCCAGAGGTTAATTCTAGGTGCCATCTTCCGTCACTCTCCACCTTATGTATTTATTTTTTTCTGAGACAAGAGTCTCTCACTGAGCCTGGAGCTCACCCATTTGGCTAGACTGGTTGGTTAGCAAGCCTCGGGGATCTGCTTGTCTCTTCCTCCCTAGTGCTCAGATTATAGACACGTGCTGCAGGGCCTGAATTTTAAGTGGGATCTGGGGGATCTTAAGTCGGATCCTCATGCTTATGGGACTAGCTATTTACCAATGTGTCACCTCCCTAGGCTATAGCCACTTTCTCGAGTCTTGTGTTAATACCTTTCATTATAATTTTACCAATAACATACACATTCTTAATCATTGTTTACTTTTATGTTTCTGTTTTAAAGAAAATAGTTTTACTATTTCACCCCTTACTATGGCATCTGGTATTAATTTTTATAGCTTATAAGTAGTACTTGTTAGATTAGGAAACTCCTTGTATATTCCTCCATTGATTAGAAATTTTAAAACAGTGAGTGGATATTTGAAGAATTGTCTGCTTACATTGAGATGATCAAATTTCGTGTTTAAATTAATATATACTGATGAGATCAATTATAAGATTGGATTTTCTAATGTTGATGCAATCATGAATTTAAAAAATAAAGCCAGGCTGGAGAGATGACTCAGAGGGTAAGGGCTTGTCTGCAAAGCCTAACAATACCTAAAGCCAGATGCACAAAGTGGCTCATGAATCTGGAGTTCATTTGCAGAGGCTAGAGGCCCTGGCATGCCCATTCTCTCTCTCTCTCTCTCTCTCTCTCTCTCTCTCTCTCTCTCTCTCTCTCTCTCCATCTCTCTTTCTTTGTCTCCTTGCAAATAAATAAACAAAATAATATTTTAAAAAATAAAGCCAACTTTGTTATACATCATGGCACCCCAACCTCTGATATTTTATTTTTACCTGTTTTCATGGATAAAGTTGGTCTTTTTCCCCATTGTCATACTGTCTTTATTTAGTTTGAGTACCATGGTTCTGCAAGATTTATAACAGTTAAGATGTCATTATCTTTTCCTGTTTTAAAGAATTTATGTGTGATAGGAGTGATCTGTTCCTTGACTGTTTAAACAGGGTATTCTTATAAAATTGTCTGAGTCTAGAATTACTTTGCAGAAAGATATTAAACTGCCTCTTACATTCCTCTTGCTGACATAGAATCATTCTGTTTTTTTTCAGTTTTAATATTTTGGAATAATTTTATACAGGTACACACTGTATTTCAATAACATATGAAATTATGATTCATAATTATACTCTGTTACCCCCTCCCACTCCAGCAAAACCCCTTCTTCCCACCTCTTGCCAGTGGCTACACCATTGAAGAGAATGACTCCCTTTTCCCCAGCAACCATTAACTGCCCTTAGCTCCCCAAGGAGGTATGAACCCTCCTGAGTCTTTCCTTCATCCAGAAAGCAATTTGGACTGGCTCTATCTTGTCCAGGTCTTGTGAGATAACCATGAGTCCATGAGTGAGAGTTCCATAGTACTCCCGATCCTCTGGCTCCTACACTCTTTGCCTCTGTTCCACGATGTTATCTGAGCCTTGGAGAGCTGATACAAATGCCTCATTTAGCACTGAGAACTCAACAGTCACTTATTCTCAGAATTCTGATGACTTGAGTCTTTCCTGTAGTCACTGCCAACTGCAAAAGAAAGTTCTCTGATTAAAGGTGAGAGCCGAGAACAGCTTTACTATATAGGCAAAAGTATAAATATTTAGAGGGCAATTCGATGTGCACAGGATATCCATTTACCATACAACAGTAGTATCTCTTAAATCCTATGAACTCCCTAGTGATAGCCTTTGAACTGGGTTTCCAGGATCAGGCTTGAATTTCCTCCCATAGAGTGGGTCTCATCCAATCAGAAAGCACTTGGTTACCCTTCACAGTCATGCCACTCTTGCACTGGTGGGCATATTTTAAATTTTTTAGCTAATGAAAAATTTAGTTTTAGATAGATAACAAAGAAGTAGGTTTTCATATGGCTTTTTTTTCATATTTTTTGGTTTACTTTTTTGTTAACTTTCCATACCTGCTACTCTCCTCAAACCCCTACTTTATCTCCACTTAAACCTTTCTACTCTTCATTCATATTTTACAATTTCATCTTATGAGAATCATTCATATTTTACAATGTTCATCTTATAAGAATATGTCGTCCTAAAATTTAACCATTTCATTTCCAGTTTCAAATCTTTACATTTTATTTATTTATTCATTTACTTATTTATTTATTGTGTGCATATGTGTGTCTAGAGGCACACACATGCAGTATGGAGGTTGGAGGAAATCTTTTGGGTTAGTCTTTGCCTTTTACCTCATTTTGAGGCAGAATCTCTCATTATTTACCTCTTCATTTATGAACTTCTGGGAAAATCTTATATCTGCTTCCTATCTCACAGTAGGTAAACTGGGATTACAGAACCCATCGCAGCTGTGGGATGTTATATGGGTCTGGAGACCTTAATTCAGGCACTCACAGTTGTGAGGCAAACATTTTTCTATGCAACTATCCCTTAGCCACACTTTCAAGTTTATTGGCATGGAATCATAAAATACAATATTAAGAGTATTATGAATTGTTTGAGTCTTCTCTATGTTCTTTAGTCCAATTTTGTAAAGGCTTTTTGTATTTGCCTTAAATGAACCAATTTTAACCTTGTTCTCCATTACAATATTTTCATCTATAGCAATAATTTTTGCTTTTATTTTTTTCTTTTCTTCTATTTCTTTGGATGGGGACAACATATCCATTTATTCAAGTAACAGTAGTAGTTTCCCACCCTAGGGTCTATGACCTCCCCAGCCATAGGCCTTTGACTAGATTTTCAGTACCAGGCATGGATGGATTCTTTCCCATGGAGGGATCCAATCAAAAGAGCACTTGGTTACCCAGTCAGGCCAATATTACACCAATAGGTACATCTCACTTGGTTAGTGGGTTGCGAAGCTGTAAACAGAGAGGATCCAATGTTGGGTTCATGACTTTTCTCTCCTGTAACACTTTCCATCACTAGGACAGCTATCCAGCTGGGAGGAGGCTTCCAGCTCAGTTACAGCTTGATTTTTCATTGTCCTACAACTAATTGGAGAAAAACTCAAAGCATTTCCACTAAGATCAGGAACAAGACAAGGGTTTCCACTCTCTCTACTGCTATTTAATACAATTCTTGAAGTATTAGGTAGAGTGATAAGAGAAAGAAACAGAGGGGTACAAATTAGGAAGGAAGAAGTCAAACTATCCTTATTTGAAGATGATATGACTATATATCATGTATATATATATATATGACCCTAATGACCACCAGAAAACTCCAATAGCTGACAAATACTTTCAGCAATGTGACAGGATACAAGATAAACACACAAAAAGCAGTAGCCTTTTTATTTACCAATGACAAACATAAGGAGAAAGAAATCAAGCAAATAGTCCTATTCTCAATAGCTCACAATTTACAAATATATAATTTACATAAATTAAATATATTTAATATCAATTATGTCTACTATATTTAATGATTAATACTTTATATTCTATTTTTCTTATGTCATATGTGGCAAGTGTCATACAAAGTTATATATGAATGCTCCCTAATATCTTCCCATTTATGTAACTGCTATTTTAATCTGATTTTCTGTGATGATAAAACTATGTGAGCCAACTCTTAGTAATTAATCATTTGATAGCCCCAAAGTTTATGTCATCTTTAGTGTTCTATTACTTCTCTGGAGTTTTGCTCATACTAAAAGAAAAATAGGAGAGGAAGAATGTCATTGGAATTCTGACAGGAAATACATTGAATCTGTACATTACTTTTGGTAATATAACCATTTTCACAGTATTGATGTTGCCAATCCATAAGCGCATAAAGTCCCTCCAACATCTGGCATCTTGTAATTCTCTTTTCAGTGTCTTCAAGTTTTCTTTGTGGAGGTCTTTCATGTCCTTACTGAGGACTCTCTATCCTTCCACAAATGTTTGCCCATCCTGGTACATTGTTCCTCTATTCACAACAGCAGGGAATGGAAATAAAATAGATATCCATCAACTGATGACAGGATAATGAAAATAATGAAGTTTTATTCAACTCTAAACAAAAGTGATGTTATTAAATGTACAGGAAAATGAGTGGAATTGGAAAACATATATGATGTCAACTCAGAAAGACAAAAATCACATGCTCTCTCTCTTATGTGGATCCTAACTTTTAATGCTTGTGTGTACATTGATGTGTGTGAAAGTGAGTATAGGCTATGAGTCAAGACAGGAATCCATCAGAGAGGAACAAGAGGTGAGCAAAGGTTGTGTGTGTGGCAAAAGGAAGCATAGTATGAAGGCAGAAAGGAGGTAATGCTGAGGAGGAGAGGGCACAAGGGGGGAATGCGTGAAAGAGGGGAGAAGGGAAAGTAACAATTGTTAAAATACCACCATGGAAAAAATTGTTCAAACTACTATGAAATCTAATTCTTTATAAGCTAATAAAAATAAATAAAATTAATTTAAAAATAAATAAATGCTTTGTTTTTCATCTAGAAGCTTTGGGTGTTCAGGGATTGGTAGGCACTTTTGTGGTCATCTGGTCTGCATGCTTTCCAAAGTGTGAGTCCTATGGCCAATATTCAGCTGACTTTGCTCTGGTCCTATGGCAACAAAAACTCCAAATCTCAGAATACACCTTTCCAATTTGTCATTGCTGAAAGGGGAAGGTGTGGGAGAAGTGTGGAAGTTGTATGCAAACTAATTATAGTTTCTGAAGGAATGGCTCAAAACCCCTGAGGCTCCCACAGTGAATTTGTGCCATCTTTTCCTGTATTAGAAGTCAATAGGTGAAGGCCTGATTTCTAATGACATATGCTTAGGATGTAGCAAATTCCTCGTAGCTTGAATACCAAATGAAATCACAGAAAAGTATGGCTGGTTTTCAGTGTTTTGGTTCTTTTCATTCACTCACTTATCCTTCCCGGTTATACGCCCTCTGCATGTCATTGGGGGAGACGGGAAGATTGAAGCTCTTGCTAATCTTGATGATCTCCTTATGATTAGTTTTCTTTCTAGTACTGAAAAGTTTTTCCTTATTTAGAAGAGAAATGCGGATCCATATGATATTTGATAAGCGCATAAGCTCTGAGGCCAGAGTATCTGGTTTGTGTGGTGGGTGCTCCATTACATTGGAGGGCCGTGGGCTGTTCTTCGGTCTATCTCTACCCCAGCTCCCTCCTTTGCCAAATGCTGAATTTGCCTATCTTGTGTGTACTCTGCAGGACCCAGTGAATGTCACTGTTAGTATTACCACCAGTGTGGTCTGTCTGCACCACTCTGGAAAGGCCACTCCAGGGAGACTGGGCAGTGCAAAGGACTTGGTGGGTTGTTGCTCTGTCAAAACTCCAAGTGACCTCAGTGTTTTCTTTGTCTTTTAATCTTCAGAATGAATCATGTGTATTTTGACTTTATCAGTTTGTTGCTACTACATTTTTAATCAGTGAGGCCATTTTTTCCATCCTAGTCTTTTGTGAGGATTTGGTGATAGTAAGAGAACAGAGGGCTGTGTGGAGATCCCTAAAGTGGGCCACCTTTCATCCTCCTTTTGGGAGTTGAGAGCTTGTAGAGCTGGTGGGGCTCAGACAAAGTACAGTAGTTAGGAATTCCAGGTTATTGCAACCTTTGCACCAGAGCCTCCAGAAGACAGGGGTGTTCGGGCTGCATGAACTGTCCATGGGATCATTTAGTGATGACAATGCTTGCTTGTCAATGTTTGTCTTTCTATCCCATGCATGGGACACGACAAAATCCAATGCTCTATCCTAAGTGCTTCTCTAAAGACAATTTCTCTGTTCTATTCAGATAAAAGGTCAACAGAGTTGTTTTTCCCACAGATTCTATGTAACGGAACTTATCGTTTCTGTGTTACTTGAGCTCTATTTAAGAAAACAGGTTCTATTTTTATTTCAACTTTTAAAATGATGAGCCATCAAACAAACTCTATTACATTTTAATATCTTGTGTGGATTAATATGAAATGACACACATGCTAAATGACACACCTTGACCAGAAAAAATTAATACCAAAAATATTTCGTTAAAAGCAGATATGCTTAACCCAAAAAGAAAGGCATTACAGAGCCAAGCACACTAATAGATTTGAGTATAAATCTTATTTTTAAGCAGATTATTTTCATAAAGAGATTCTCTATGCCCTTAGCCTTCAAGGTGACAGTCATGATATCTGAGAGCTGAACCAGGTGGGAAGATGTCGAGGACAACAGAAAAGACAAAAGGACAAGAGCAGTCCTGTTCATGGTACTGAACAGATGGGACGACACGTGATGTGGCCACAGCACTGTCCCTGCTCCCTTTACTGACGTTAATGTAATGGCTGTAGGAGGAGAGCTGATCAGGGACAGTGTGATGAGTGTGGTGCTTCTGTTCCCTCTCCTTCCCTCTCTACATCTCTCCCTATCCTATCTCCTCTCCTCTCCTCCTCCTCAGTTTTTAAATTTATTTGTCTTGAAGTCCAAATTGTCCTTTTGGAAGGCAAAGCAAAAAACCAAAACCAAACAAAATCAAATTTATAAAGGAGAAAAGCACTTATTTAAAAAAGGAACACACATAATATGAAAGGTAACAAAGAGATATACAACATGGAAAACAGTTTGTTGCCTCCTAGGGCAATAATAAAGTAGAGACTAAAAGATATATCATCTTTTTTTTTCTTTTTTTTTGTATTTGATTTTTTAAAAATATTTATTGTCCATAATGAGTTACATTATTTAGTGGGCAA
>PVHP010016247.1:0-36253 GCA_004024765.1 Zapus hudsonius | reverse complement strand
TTCCCAGAAAAGCGACAATATTTGGGAAGGTTATGGAGCCTGTAAGTTTTGGAGCTTTGCATGGGGAAGTCTGTCACTGAAGACAGGCCTTGAGTTTGACAGCCTGGTCCCAGCTTGCTGTTCTTTCAGCTGATATAATGATGTCATGCTGGTTTCCTGTTTCTGTCATGCTTTCTCTACCATGATGGGCTCTATCTACTCTGGAATTGCCCTCCAAATTAAGCCCATTTCCTTCCATAAGCTACTTCTGGTTGGACAATTTGTTTTAGCAAGGAGAAAAAAAACCCATAGAGAAGAGAAGATAGGTTTGTAGATAGATGTTCCTTGAGTGATTACTATACCTGTGTGCACTTAAGAGGGACTGACCCAGTAAAATGGATGAACACATAATGGAGCCAGAGCTGCCGAGGTTTTCTTCTGTACTTAGTTACTGTAGGGGCCAAGGTGAGGAGTCCAGAGGTTTCAGCCATTTCTAAGCACCTATTTATAGTTCAAGCGCTTCTCAGTCACAAGGGAATTAGGTTGTCATTTGCCTTTGTAGGTTTCCTGGTCAGGTGATAAACCAGTACATGTGAAGGGAACCCATCAAGACGTTGAAGGATGCAAGTGGAAATGTTTAAGATGTTTAAGCCTGTGAGTCGAAGCCGGTTGTAACCCAGGAACTAAGAGAGAGAGCAGATGTTAGAACACATACAGTCAGTGAAGGTGAGTGAGGAGGCAGGGACCCTCCTCTTAAATATGTGTGAGTGCACGCATGCGTGCGTGCGTGCGTGAGTGCCTGCGTGTGTGTGTGTGTGTGTGTGTGTGTGTGTGTGTGTGTGTGTGTGTGTGGGTGTGTGTGTGTGTGCACTCAGAAGCACCCCCTGTGCACATGTGTAGAGGCTGGAGGGAGGTTTGGGGTGTCCTTCTTGACTGCTCTTCCACCTTTTTTCCTTGAGACAGAGTCACTCCACCATTTTCTTTTAACTAACCCCATGAGTATGGAATACCATTAAGAGATGTTGAAATTAGTAGAAATAGTCACTTTCTTGCCTCTGGTAAGTTCAGAATTTTGGTCCAAGGTATTTGTTTTGCCTTTGTTGTGATGTTGTGCATCAGAAAGACTTTCTGTCTGGTAAACATGCATGAGAACATTTTCATCATAGCCTCGTGGCTTTGGTAACTCCATTGTTGTGTTTGGATTTTTGAGACTGGCTCTTCTGTTGTAGCCCAGACTGACCTCAAACTCACAGTCTTGTGTTAGCCAACCAAGTGCTGGGATTACAGCACTAGTCACCTTACCCAGCATGACCCCATTTTAATTCTAAAATCCTCCCCTTGTTCTTGAGCATTTTTTTTCTGAAGACATATCTTGGTAACTAACCTGTGGTTTAATTGGTTTGATTTTAATTCCCTCTCATCACTGGATGAAATCTGTCCTGGTTAGTGTGATTCAATTTTGTAAAGCTGAGGGGAGTGACAGTTGACAATTTTGAGTACCAATTTTTGACAAAATTTGAGTAAGAGATTTAGTAAGAGTGACACTTATAACAAGCTCACCTGAAGTCCATCTTAAATTTGCATCTGTCTATTGTATAGGTGATTTTTTTTCACAATACAAAATACTTCTTTGATTATTTGACATAAATAGTACATCGGTAGAATGTTAAAAAGGCAACCCTTACAAAGAACCAACAAGAACAAATATTTGAAGAATTTTTTGGAAAAGAAGTAGCTGTTACTCATTATCTATGAGTATGATTATAATTGCTTCAGAGAAGGATAAAAACTGTGGATTCCAAGGTGCTTAGAACAGCCATACATCAAACTGTCAAGAAGGTTTCACAGTTAACAAGACAGTCTAGTTATTTCCATTGCATGAAGCAATTTAGTCTGATAGTTATAATTGGCAATGTTATAACAGGACCCACAACCTTTCCTTATTATCTTTTTAGAAATACATGTAAATTTATTTTATATTTTTATTTATTTAAGAGAGAGAGAGAGAGAGAGAGAGAGAGAGAGAGAGAGAGAGAGAGAGAGAGAGAGAGAGAGAGGACACTTCAGGGCCTACAGCCACTGCAAACAAACTCCAGACACATGTGCTACCTTGTGTCTCTGGCTTTATGTGAGTACTGGGGAATTGAACTCAAGTTTTTCTGCTTTTATACAGGCAAGCACCTTAAGTGCTGGGTCATCTCTCCAGCCCCATGTAAATTTTTATTTCAATTTAAAGGATGGCATGACCTGTCAATATTAGATTACTTTTACACATAAATCCCAATTTAATTTTGCCTTTTATGAATAAATGAAAAAAGTTTAAGTAAAGCAGGATATACTCCTGTACATATGCACAAGACATGTGTTCTGTGTCCTGATATTTTAACTATTAGAGTCACTGTTCTTAGAGTGCATCGTGTCTTTGCTTAAAATTTACAGTCATGACTAGGATAAGATGAACATATGGCATGAAGAAAGTAATGCTAATAATTTCAGCTTGCAGGACACCTGCTCGGTAGGGTATTCTCTTAAGCTCTACTTTCTGGAAGGGTTATGCACTTGGAAAACATGAACACATCTAATATCTGAAGGAGAAACAGCCATTAGCCTCATAGCTGCATAGTAGTCCTTCATATAACAATTGAACTTTGAGTGCTGAAGCAAAATTCAGAATCTCTGCCTAGTAGAACAATAGGCCTACAGCACTGATAAATATCGATAAATATCTTACAAAATAAGGGGATGGTGTCATTAATTCTTATAAACTCATTTCCTAATGTACAAGTGCCTCTCATCAATTTAATTACAAGATGTTCAGTCAAGGCAAATAAATGTGGACAAGGTTTAGAGAAGGTTTCTTTAGAGGAATGATGCTGAACATAAATTGTGAAAAACTCAAACCAATTACCTAGCATTTTACAAACAGAAGAAGCACATGTGTCTTGTCTGTGACACTCGGTGGCCCTCAGGTTAATAGGGGTCTACCAGGACTGTTGCTGTCATCACCAGATCGTTAGCATTCATCTTACCACTCATCATAGATACAGACTATCACTCAGAATCGCTCCCAGAATGATACACAGCTACATTACATCAGGGGGCACTCATATAAATCATCCCTTTATGTTTTTGCTAGTTGTTGGTTTATAGTTACAAAAGGACTAGTCAGATAGAATTGTCCTTGGGGAACACCAATATAGGGTTACCACTTTTTAGTTTTGTAAACCAAAGGAAAGAACTCCTCATATAACCTGGTTTCTCTGTATAAAACAGATCCCCTTCTTACTAGCTACCAACATAAAATTATCCAGCCTATCTGTCAAGTGGGAGAAGCCTGATACATTCAAATGAGCTCAAAAGAGCCTCCAGACTGACAAGGATAAAGGAAGCTCCTGGCCCAAAATACACCACATAGGCAAAACAATATGGGTGAGACTTTAGGACCCATAATCCAACTATTCTTGTCTCTGCCTCACCCAATAGTAATAGAAAGCAGCACACATTGGGGAAAGTGAACAGATAAGCAAGTCCCTGGAATAAGACCTTCTTGCAGCAGTGTGACCATTCAGTCTGTCTTCCCTTTTGCCAACTTGCTATAAGCGGTCCAGAAAGTGTGTTTTCTTCTGTCTGACTCCCCAAAATTTGTTACCTAACCTCTAGGACAAAGGACCCACCTCCAGGAATTCCACCAGATTAGACTTTACCATCTGTCACAGTACCCCAGTAAAAGAGACAGGAGACTGTGCAAAGCATAGAAAGGAGATCAAATCAATGTAGCCAAATGGAGAACAGAACCCCACTTATGGGTTCAGTGAGCTCCAAGTCCATCTGTGTGTCCCTGGAGTGTCTTGCTTCTGTTTTCCCTCCAGACTTGTAAAACAGATTCACAGCCTATGCACCTGATCCTGTATGTACTAGAGACCTGAGAATGTGCCAGCAAGGAGAATGGAACATGTTCCATGGTCTTATGATCAGGCCTCAGTTTTCTAGTGACTCTGAATTGGCAATTTCTTTTCTCCCCCATGGAGACTAGAGGGTACTAGAGTTGGAAATCTCTCTTTTTACTGGGTCATATCAGCCTTGGTAAAAACCATTAGTTATGCTCTGATAACATAGGGCTTTGGCTGCCTCTTACTTTTCCTTTGAGGACAGCCAGTTTTTGAGAACAGAATTCTGACCACACTTCAGAACTACTCACATCCCCTTCTCCTGCTAAAATTCAGGGCAAGTTTTTTTCTCAACACTTCATTGTAATAATCTGGTATAGCTCATGAAGATAAAAATCCCTAAAAGATAAAAGACCCTCCATATAATGGGGCCCTCTGTAGGTTTTTTAAAAAATATTTTATTTATTTTTGCAAGCATAAAGAGAGAGAGAGAGAGAGAGAGAGAGAGAGAGAGAGAGAGAGAGAGAGAGAGAGAATGCACTAGGGCCTCCAGCCTCTGCAAATGAACTCCAGATGCATGCACCACTTTGTGCATCTTGCTCTATGCTTTACATGGGTACTGGAGAATCAAACCTGCATCCTTAGACTTTTTAGGCAAGTACCTTAACCATTGGACCATCTCTCCAGCCCCCCCCTCAGTAGTTTTTAATTCTAAAGCTAATCTACAGGTGGCACCCAACATTTCATGGAATTGTTTCCATTACATCAGATCTTTGAGTAATTTGCTCCTGGATTTCTTTTTTTCTTTTCTTTCCTTTCCCAGAGTTTTCCTTTATAGTCCAGGATGTCCTTGAATGGGTGATCTTTCTGTGTCTGCCTCCAGAGTGCTGCATTTATAAGATATAGCCTCAAACCTGGCTTGCTCTTTGGTTTCTGCTCCTCATAAGCGTCAGCCACCTGCATCCTTTCAGTTTCTAAGCAGAAGTTCATTCTGTCGCCTCACTTCTCTGATGGACCTAAGAGTTTTGGGGCAATGTATTGTCTAGAGGATGGAAATATGATGTCTTCTGCTATATGTCGGGTCTTCAATGTTCCCAAAGGCCCATATGCAATGGTCTTAGACCCCATTCTGTTGGGAAATAACTGATGCTTGAAGAGACAGAGATGGGAATGGTAGGATCTCTATCTCTCTTTCCTTCCTGGAGAGGCAAACAGCTCCTCCACCACCTGCTTCCCTCCAGGATGATTCTACCTTACCATAAGTACAGCACCATAAAACCAACAGACCACTGGCTGAAACTTCCAAAACAGTGAGCCAAAATAAATCTTCCTTCCTTAAAATGACTTTTTCAGCAACAGAAAGCCAACTAAAACAACTTCTATCTGCCTTATGTTTAGAATGGAAGCTGGAGCTAAAATCCCCTTACTTTCTGCTTCAGTTTCTTCATCTATAAATTTCAAATAATACCCTCTGCTTCATAGAGTGATGTGAGGTTGAAATGAGTTAAGTGACACATCATAACTGGAACAGTCTGGAAGGTGGGCAATTGACAATGAATATTATTAAGAGTCTCAAGGGTAGGAGCTGGGGATGTCTTGTTCTTTGCTTTTTTGTGACACAGTATACCATAAATACTTGTTGACTCACTTGCCTTCAACTGTGACTAGAGCATTAGTAATCTCTACAATAGGAAATGTTTTGTCTATCAGCTAGGATCAGAGAGCTGGGCTCCTCTCTGTGGTCTTCTGAGTCTGAATCACAAGCAAGTAGATGTACTGCCATGGAGAGGAGAGAGGAAAGTGTTGGGAGTTTCCATACTCATCCAGTGGGGATAAGGGACTGACAGATGGTTGAAGACACTCACATTGTCAGGTTGTGTTAGACTGTTCATGGATTCTATAGAATATAAACAATTCTGAATCAACTGTCAGGCCATTGCATATACACCATCAGTTGTGTCATAAGTCCCAGTGAGATAATGGGCTGCTTGTCTTATCTCACTGAGTACTTTCTGTCCCCTATAAAGTAGAGAGCATCACATCCTTCTGTCGCAAATGTCCCACAAGTCCAGGATATTATGAAATGATAGGAATCACATCCAGGATCCCTTATCAGAATGAAACACACCATGCTAACAAGGACATTTTATTGGATTGGAGATGACCCACTTCCAGCATTCCTATATTAATTACATATTTTTTTGAATTGTATGTATCAGAAAGTACAAAATGAACATTCCCCTAACCCATCTACTTTTACTTTTGCTCTAATTTCTCTTAAAATTACTTAAATTTTCTAGTCTCTTCCATAACTTATCCCATGGAAAGTGTTGTCTGTAGTTGGATATGTTTTCTCTACAACTTTGTTGAGATGCTTTCAAAATGATAGTTATAAAATGGAAGAAGAAGCAGCTTTCACTTTCTTTAAAATATTTCATTCTTTTCAATGTGTCTTAAAATTCCTGTCCCTGGTAGGTGACATGAAAGGTAAGCCACAAGGGATTGAATGGGCATATTCTCACGATCTCATCCTGTTGTGTTAATCATGTTTCTGCTGATGCTAGAAAACATTTAGGGTAGTTTACAAAGCTTTATTGGACTTTAGGAGGATTTGTGCAATAAATTGAGGAGAAGCAGAGAAAGAAAAGAGAAACAAGGTCATAACATGGGATTAACACACAGAGTCATCCCTTTAAGGGCTTCAAATGGGCTCTGAAGTTTCCAGTAGGAATCCCTGATGGAGTCCTGGGTGGTCATGAACTTCATAATTGTTTATTGGAATAAAAGAAACTACACATTCTGAAGAAGCCCAGCCATTACAAACAGTCCAAAAAGACTACGTGAGATGTCCACCCAGGATTATCCCAAAGGTTATCCAGTGCAGTATGATGGATGAATCAGCCCTTTAACAGTACTCAGCATTAGTGTAATGACTAGCCTACAAGTTCGCCTTTTAAGGCATACACTCTCATCAATGGGATCACATTGTGGTGGTTTGAATGTAAAATGCCCCCATAGATTCATGTGTTTGAATACTTCATCCTCAACTGATAGCACTGTTCTAGAAGGCTGTGAAACCTTTAAGAGTTTGAACTTTGCTGGAGGAGCTGCGCACTGAGGGACAGGTTTGAGTTTATAGTTAGGCCGTGTGTACTGCTCTTTACTTGTTGATGTGATACTGTGGCTCAGACTTCCTGATCCTGACACTCTTATCCTGAATGATAGACACTGCCCTCTGGAACTACAAGCTGAAATAAGCTCCTTTCTTCCCTAAATTGTTGCTGATAGGTTATTTTGTCCCAGCTATGAGAAAATGATGGAGACACTTGTAAATGGAATTACGCTCATGTGATTTACCTGGAGGTCAAGGTGCTATGTAGTCAGAATCCCTTTTTCTATCTGTCCTACCTTCTTTTTTAATTTAATTTATTTATTTAATTGAGAGAATGTGAGAGAAAGAAGGAGAGAGAGAGAGAGAGAGAGAGAGAGAGAGAGAGAGAGAGAGAGAGAGAGAGAGAGAAATTGGCAGGTCAGGGTCTCCAGCCACTACATACAAACTCCAGACACATACACCACCTTGTGCATCTGGCTTTATGTGGGTTCTGGGGAATTGAACTCGGGTACTTGTGTTTTACAAGCAAGCACTTAAACCACTAAGCTATCTCTCCAGCCCTGTCCTACCTTCTTGATGACAAACATTTTGGAATAATCAGAGAAATGATTGAGTGTCTAGCTTTAAAACTAGCGAACCTGAAAACTGCTCTCACCACTTTTTCGGCGATGTTGTGCGATGTTAAGTTGACACTGATACAATAGTTACTGATTAGTGACAATAAAGTGGTCTCTGTATTTCTTAGCTTAGACGCATTTTCCTGTCTGACTCCTGCGTGGACCCTACTCTCTTGAATTGCCTTTCTCACAGATATCTTCACCTCCAAACTGTCTCACAGATTCCTTCTGACTAAGCCTACACAATTTCCTTTGGTCAAACTATCTATTTATAATCTGTGAGTGGCTTCCTCAGTCCTTGAAAATCGAACTCATGCATCTTCTGTTAGCAATTAAGATGTCACATAGTCTCACCATTACAGATGTCTTCCTGCATAAATATCTCAATCATGTGAGACTAGACATCATTGTTACATGTTTATTTCTTTTGCATCTTAGTCTTATTTGCTACCTCCTAGACTTTCATTGTCTACTGAAACACATATTCACATTTCAGTTGAGACACCATCTCCCTCTTGGATCTACATTCCCAAGGCTGTTTTGCTGATTTCCAGTTTGTTTGTCACTTAATTTCAGCCCCCTCCCCATGCTCACCTGGCATTTTCCACAGCCCCAGGACCACCACACTCTTTTCTGCCTGAGATCCCCAACCCAGCCTCTCCCATCAGCAGGGATGCTTAGCCTGAGACTCCTTTTTTATTATAAAATATATCTTTATTATCCATATTTACATACACTGAATGAGCAAAAAATGTGTGGTGTCCCCAGATCCCCGATTTCCTTCTTCCTTGTCCCCCATCAGCTGGGTATCCTCCTCCATGGGCAGTCTGCATCAGTCCATGGGGTAGGGGGTTATGGATAGCTTAGGAGTCAACGGGGTTCCACCCCCCTTTGTATGTTGTTACTGAGGGGGGCAATGTCTCTGGATATTCTCTCCCACCATGGCTCTTACAATCTTTCCACCCCCTCTTCCACTCAGTTCCATGAGTCATGGTGGGTGAGTATTAAGGCTGGTTTATTGTTGAGGTCTTAGGGGGGTCTCTGTACTTCTGCTTCAGGTTGTGTTGAAAATCATTGGTGTCTGTCTTGCTGGCTTATCCTGGGTTGACTGATTGGCTGTGGTTATGGGTCTCTTGCTTAGCCCAGCACTCTCTGCGGGGTTCCATATGGATCCTCCATGGTAGGTCTGGGGTGGCTTATCTCTTGCCAGGATGTCAGCTATTGGCCTGTGGCTCGTTGGTAGGGTTGAAAAGGCCACAGCTCTCTCACTGCTTTCTGAAAAATACAAACAGAATCTCCATTGGAGAGTGAGATCAGTGTAGGTTAACTGAGATGCACATTTCTGAATTGGCTAGATTCTATTGTGAGTAGCCTCTTTGTAAATCACTTGTAAATTGCATTCCTCTTTGGGATCCCAAGATTTTGGTTCCCAATTCATTTTGCCCTGAGTCCCCAATTCCAGTCAAGGGCTCCCCATCACTGAGTGGATTACTTGGCCAAATTAAAAGCTGTTTATTGCCTCCCCCAGGCTTTGGCTCCTCCATTGCACAAGTGTTCATTTCTTGGTTCGCTGTTCTTTCCCAGTAGGAAGTGTGTTCAGCCTACTCATGACAATGGCAGGCTGCATTTCATATCAAGGTGAGAGCTGGTATTCCACCCTTAATAAGGCTTACAGAAGCAGATGTTCTTCTACACTCTTCTCTCATTTTTCCTTCCATGCTCTTTAAAAAATATGCAATATGTATGAGTAAAGATGTTTCTGTCTTCCTTCCGTAGATTGTGATAATCAAGAGGTATATAACTATCAAGAGGAAGGCTTTTTCAGTGAATTAGTAAGAGAAGCATGCACGCCTATATTGAATTGTTGTTTTTATTCAACATCCCAAGTCCACTATGCCTAGTTTAGGAGAAGATGATAGATGAATACAGCTGATTGTTGAACTCAGCTGACTATTTGGCTTATTCCTCTTCATGACTGTTAAGAGCTGGGGTAAGCTCAGTTGGTACAGGGCTTACTTAGCATGTATGTAACTCTGGGTTCCTTCTCCAGCATAAGTCAAGTATGATAGCATATACCACTGTAATCCTAGCACTCAGGACATGAAGACAAGATGATCAGAAATTGAAGGTCATCCTCAACTAGTTAGTAAGTTCAAGGCCAGCATTGACTATGTGAAGACCTCTCCTTCCACCAAAGAAAGAAGTATAATTTTCCTGCCCTAGGAAACAAATTGTTACTCATTAAATGCATATCTTTTCATTGGATCAATGAATAGAACATTGAATTTTGGAAATTCTTTAGCTGGTTATTTCCCAAGATGTATTATGTTAAAAATCTAAAATTAAAATTATGGAACATTAGGATAGATTAGTCAGTCATGCTATTTGATAAACCAAGAACAAATTAAAATACATTAAAAATAATAGAAATGTTTATATCATACTGCACATTTTAGGCAATAATTTAAAAATATTATTAGACTAGTCACCTTCTTTTTTTTCTAAAATTAATGCAGTGTCATTTCTACTACACCTTTTGGGGGATTCAATGAGTATTCTAATTATTTGTTATGTATGTCATACTCACAAAGGAGTGTACACAAAAAGGCATTATTTAGTTGTCTAGTTATTAGAAGACTCCATTTTGAATAGCAGTATAGCCAGAGAATTAATAAAATGATACAATGCAAAGCATTGGCTTGAGCCAATGACCAAAGTAATTTTAAGCTGTCAACAAGTTTTGATTGCAGAAGATAAAGTGTATCTTTTCAGCTATAGATTCTTTCCCCCTTGCTCTTGGCTAGTAGATAGGACTGTATATTTGGAAGTATCATCATGTGTCTTACCTGACATACAGTCAATATTCAGTGAGTTTTTTTTCCAATAAATTATTAGGAAAACTTCAACATAAGAGAGTAAAATATTATTTCTTTGTAATTTCCCAAGTAATCAGAAATGATCAAACTTAAATGGCTCAAGGCATAACTCAGGAACTGGAGAGACGGCCTAGCAGTTAAAGTGTTTGCCTGCAAAGCAGAAGGACCCAAGTTTGATTCCCCAGTACCCACATATAGCCAGATGCACAAGGTGGAGCATGTGTCTGGAGTTCATTTGCAGTAGCTGGAGGCCCTGGAGTGCCCATTCTCTATCTGCTTCTTTCTCTCTTACTCTCTTTCAAATAAATAAATAAGTAAATAAATATTTTTTTAAAAGGTGGCATCTCTTGGAAGGAAGCAGAGGTAGGAGGATCGCTGTAAGTTCGAGGCCAGCCTGGGACTAGAGAATGAGTGCCAGGTCAAGCTGGGCTAGAGGGAGGCCCTACCTTGATAGGAAAAAAAAAACAAAAAAAAAACTTTAAATGCATAGTGAAGGAGGAGTAGGAAGAGGAGGAGGGAGAAGAGGAAGAGGAAGAAGAGGAAGAGGAGGAAGAGAAGGAGGAAGAGGAAGAAGAGAAGGAAGAAGAGGAAGAGGAGGAGGAAGAAGAAGAGAAGAAGCAGCAGCTCAGTTGTATGTGTGTTGATTTCCTGCCTGAAGAGAGGTTTGATCTTCTTGCTCAAACTGTCACTAGCATGACAACATAGAGGGTCTCTTCCTGTCTTGGGATGGCTCACTGGAAGCCCATCAAATGCACGTGGACACTGATTTGAGCTGCACACTGAAAATCCCCTCTGCTTTAAAAATAGCTCTTCATGATGCGATCAATGAATTATTAGAATGGCCTGAGGATGTCAGATGTGGCTCCAAGCGCCAGTCAAATGAAGTGAGTCATTTTCAGTCATTTGTCCTGAGGGTGAGCCAAAAAGATAGTAAATATTTACTGGCTTATCCCAGGGCGCTGACTGACAGGGCCCTGGGATCAAATAAACAAGGGTCTCTTACAGTGTAAGCCTGGCCAGACTTCTCAGCCAGCTTCTCACTCTCCTCTTCCCTGGGATTATTCCTCACTACATCCCAGCCATGTTTCCCTTGTCCTGCTGTTAGGTTACAACAAGCATTTAGAGGAGACAGAGCTGTTTTCCTTTCTTCTGACCACATGTTTAGGCTTCAGGGCCCCTGTGCTTATGCGATCCCTTGCTTCTTAGTTTGCTTACCCATCGCAGTAGGCCACCACAACGTTTGCTTTTCCTCATTAAGCCCTTTAAACATCAATAAAGCATTACGACAGAAAAGTACTTCAACAGTCAAGTATATGAACCTGTCAAAGAATTTCATCCCAAGACAAATATGCAACTTTCAGGACACCTGACACTGAGAGACACCGGGCTTTATGAAGTCCTGAGCTCACAGTTTGGTAGCCTGTATGATACTTCATTAAGATAATAAGATCATATCTTTATATTGTACTGAAAACATGTTCTAATCAAGTGTCTTCTCTGTTTTATTGTTTTAAAGTCTTCACGACAAGTCCTACAATGTTGTAGTGGAATTCATCCTTCTAGTCGAGTCCAGAGACTTGTTCCTTCACAATAGGAAATGGAAGGTGTAGGAGCTTAGACGTAGGGCAGGGCTCGAGATGACTCGTGACAATGCGCTATGCTGTTTTGCAAGGGGAGCCTCCAGCTTTCCTGATAGCATTTCTTTTGAAAAATATTTATTTATCTATTCATTCATTTATCTATCTACCTATTTTCAAGGGGAGAGAGAGAGAGAGAGAGAGAGAGAGAGAGAGAGAGGAGAGGAGAGGAGAGAATGGGCATATTATGGCCTTGTGCTCTGCAAAAGAACTCCAGACACTTGTGCCACCTTATGCATCTGGCTTTAAGTAGGTACTGGGGAACTGAACCCAGGCTGTCAGACTTTGCAAGCAAGTGCCTTAACCACTGAGCAATATCCCCAACCCCCTGAAAAGCATTTTTAACTTATTTTCATGCCCAAGTACATTACTGAACAGCAGGAGAAGGTTGTCCAATTTTTTATAAAATACCCTAACGAACAATTTTAAATCTTCTTAAAATTTAACTTTCACATTCTTTATTTTTAAATCCCCTTTGTAAATCTATTGAAAAACTTGGTTCCTCTTGATAGCAACACTCACATACACATAATCATTCACAATCAGTTTCACAGACTCCCTAAAACTTCGTGTCTAGATTCATTTCTGTGTTTAACTCACAAATGCTTATCAGAATGGTTTTTGAGTTATATTCTGCATTTGAATCAACTTAATTATTCAGTGCCTCTTGAAGAAATGTAATGGTTATGCAATAAGCGGTAGCCGTTATTGCTGAGAGGAACATTGCTGTCATTACGGAGTATGGTAACTGACAGGACATGTCGGTAAGGACCCTCCCAGAACCAAGGGAAGGCAGCTATATGCCTGTGTGCATATAGCGGCCTTGGAGCCTGGAATATGCCCAGTATCTTGGAATGTGCATGTAGCAATTCCATAGTATGTTACTGTACAAAAGAGATAAAGAGGTCAAAAATGTACAAGAGAGTGGGGCTGATGGAGGGTATAGAAAAGAAAAGGCCCCAGTGTGTTTGGGTCTCAGTCTTTGGATGTAAATCCACCAAGCCTATCCAGGCACAATTCAATCTGCTTCCTGGTAGAAAAGCCTTAGCACCCTGCTTCTCTGTCTGAGATGGACATCCATAATAAAAATGAATGGTGTTTTCACAAAAGGGGTTTTATTGCTAGGGTACCACTATCGGAAATATGCCATTTCCTGTGACTTTCAAGTCACCCTAGGGAAGAGGTTTTGCTTGCCAAGATGTAACCCTTTCTCAGGCACAGAGTAAAGGTTGGGTGAATTTCCTCATACACATTTAACAGATACCAACAGCAAATGCTTCATACCAACAGGTAAGAATAGAAGAGTATTTGGACTTTCAACAGAACGTTTCATCTCATATCCAATGGCTAAATGTAATTGTAGTCAGATTATGAGATTTCTGGGGGAGAAGCTGGCTTGGGTCTCCCATGGTGAGGTTGGTTGTCTCCAGATAATATTGATCCGTTGTGCCTTAAACCTTAGCTGTGGTTCTGTCAAGGCAACTTTGGGGGAACATACTTGCACTTAAAGACAAAAAGTGATGGAGGAGACTAAGAAGCACCTTAATATGAAACTTCCAGCCAAGTACCTCCTAATATTTGTCTCATCAAAACACCAAAGAAAGGAAAACTAGTGTGTGGGGTGAGGGGAGAGGGAGGAAGGGAAAGAATTTCTACTTCTTGAAAAGGCAATTAAAGTAAATTAATTTTTAAATGTCTAATGAAATTGCATGTGGTGGTTTGAATTAGGTGTCTCCCATAAAATTTAACTGTTCTGAATGCTTGGTTCCTAGTTGGTGGCAATTTGGGACTCAGAGCCTAGCTGGAGGAGGTGTGTGATTGCGGTGGCCTTATAGGTGTTACAGCCAGTTCCCCATAGCCTGAGTTCAGCTCACTCTCCTGCTGCTGTTGTCCACCTGCTGTGGCAGAGGTGTTGCCCAGCCTCTGCTCATGCCAGCCTTTTCCCTGCCATCATGGAGCAGTCTGTAAGCCAAAATCAACTCTTACCTCAAAACAGCTGCTTTGGGATGGGTGCTTTGTATCAGCAAAGAGAAGGTAACTACAACAATGCAGATGCCAAAATAATTCCAGGAAAACAGAGCAAAACTTATTGTTTGAAATTACATAGGAAGATGTTACAGTCAGCTTTCAAAACATCATCTCAGTAGAAGTAGACTGAAAGACTGACAGCATTTCTGGGGGAAAATTCATGGTGAAGGGAACATGGTAGACAAACTAAGGCAAATGTCTTGAAAACAAAATCAGTAAATGAAATAAAATTAAAACAGTGTTTAGGAAGATAGTTTCTTGGTAAAGTGCATCTATCAGGTGGTTCCAAATTTCTCCTGGCAAGAGAAGAACTCAATTTTAATAGTAAAATATAGTCATGTAAAGCTTCATCTCAAACAAAAATTGAGCTTTATTTGTGAGAGAATCAGAAATTCTCAAATACAGTTTAGGAATACTTGATAAAATGGAAGTTCAAACATAGTAATATGACACAAAAGACTTGGAAATGAAGACTGAAAACCATGAGGTATAAACAGTTATACTGTATCCTAGTATATGGCTTTTGCAAAAGCATATATTATATTTTAAAATATATATTGTAATATGCATATTTATAGAATAAGTATTTTGAAAGATAAATTACTTTGTTAATACTTTTTGTAATAATCTACTTTTGGTGCTTTCAGTAGAATCTGTGGAGAGGGTCTGGAGAAAAGAATGGCTTAGATGTTAAAGACACTTGCTTGCAAAGCCTGATGGCCTTGGTTTGATTCTCCAGCACTCACATAAAGATAAATAATTTCTTTAAAAAATCTGTGGATAGGGCACACTAATCAAAGCAGTATGCTAAAAAGGACATAGATAATAAAAAACAAACTGAAGTGAAGAAATAGTACACAACTCTATATGCATACCATATAGATCACATTTAAAATTACTATGTACGTACACATAAATATCCAAATATATACATTAAAAACTCACATAAAATTACAGGTTGTTTTCAGTTTTGTTAAAACTTTCTATATATTTTGTCAATAGTTGTATTACTTTTATACTCAAAACATAGCAAAAAGTCTTTTGAGAAAATCAGTAAGGGCGAGTGTAAAGAAATAGACTGAAGAAAAGAAGACTGACCTAAGCCATGTCTGCAGATAGTATAGACCTATAGGCCAAAGTACTTGGGGGACTGAGGCAGGAGGATCGCTTGAGCCCTCAAGTCTAAAGCCAGCATGAGAATACCTCTGACAGAAAGAAGAAAGAAAGAAAGAAAGAAAGAAAGAAAGAAAGAAAGAAAGAAAGAAAGAAGAAAGAAAGAAAGAAAGAAAGAAGAAAGAAAGAAAGAAGAAAGAAAAGGAAAGGAAATGGAAGGAAGGAAGGAATGAAGAAAGAAAAGAAAAGGAAGGGAAGGAATGAAGAAGAAAGAAAGAGAAAGAAAGAAAGAAAAAAGAAAGAAAGTAAGAAAAAAGAAAAGGAAAGGCAATGGAAGGAAGGAATGAAGAAAGAAAAGAAAAGGAAGGGAAGGAATGAAGAAGAAAGAAAGAAAGAAAGAAAGAAAGAAAGAAAGAAAGAAAGAAAGAAAGAAAGAAAGAAAGAAAAGAAAGAAAGAAAGAGGCAGAGAGGCACAGGGATGGACGCAGGTGTAAAGCAGAGGAAGGAAGGGAGAGGTGGGTAGAAAAGGGAGCAAGAGAGGAAGCAGGAGGAAGAAAGTTGATCTCCAGATCTCCACTGGCCCTCTGAGTCCCTAGAAGAAAGCCATAGGACTGTCTTCATCTGACATCTTACATTTGTTGCATTTTGTGATCAAACCGTGAGTACAATAGTGCTCTGTTTCTAGTGAGTAATTAATGGTTAAAATATTAACTTTCGAGATGTTCTATCATTCTATAATAAACAATGTTTAAAGAAATTGATAATTTCTTAAATGCGCTCAGATGCCTCCCATAGATCCACAAGACAAACATTAAAACAGCAAACACCAAGCCTATATAAATCCAATTTTATTGTTTGAATTTTTTTTTTATTGAAGTCCACAGCATTAGGATTCCTGTGGGCCCTCTTTGCCTTTGAAATCCCATGCTTTGGCAAAAGTGTCAGATTCCTTTGAGGAATATTGAGGTCTGTTGTGAGCAGTAATCTCTCTCAGGGATTCCACGACCACATACTTGGACTCTGAATGGGATATTGTTGTGCGGTTTGTGGTATCATACAATCTTTCTCATTCAGGGAGGCTACAGGAGTGAAAGCTCATCTTTCTTCCTGTAAACATGTTTTTAGAGGCTTCCGGGCAACTCACTATTTGTACTTATAAAAACAGTTGGATACTTCAAGATTAGTCAGGCGATTCTCAGACATGATACAAATCATAAGAATATGTCCCGATCCAGGGTCTGGATTTTTCTACCCCCTTAGGCTAAGGCTAGACTTGTATTAACACAACTATTCCAGCTTGTGGAATAACATGCTTTCTTGGAACAATAACTCTTCCCTTTGATTGAAAAGTTGCCAACACTGAAGATTATCTTGCTATCATTTTGTTAAACTCTTTTATCATCCACAGGTTGGTTAGAATTAATTCTTGAACCTTGAGTTCTTTCCCACTTTTTGAAAAAAAAAATCTATTAAAAGCACCACCAAATAACGCTTTCTAGTGTTGAGTGACCGTGGGTGGAAGAGCAGAGGTGGGCCTGGACAGTAATCTTGGGAATGGAGAGCACACCCCAATCCAAAGGCCCCTCCTTCTCAGGAAAGAAGGTATTTTATGAGAAGTCACTTCTGCCGCAGGTTGGGGTGCAGGACCAGAGAGGACCAGCAGTTACAAACGCCCAGTATATCAGTTAGGATTTTAGTTTCTCCACAATCAGGCCACATAACATCCTCGATCAATTGTTGAAAACCAGAGTCATTTATTTTCAAGGACACCCTGGTTGGCTAAAGTGGCTCTTCTCTCTGTGGCCAAGCTCACTCCTGAGTCTGTCGGTGGCTTTGGCTTCTCCAGCTAGCTGTGACTTGGTGGGACATCCTGCTTTCTGCTGCAAGCCTGTGGATGGGCCCACAATGCCCCATCCGTTTCTAACCCTCCTCTGAGCAGCAGGCCAACGAGACAGGCTCTTCTCATGCCAGAGAGCACATGCTGAGCTCCTCCAGGGCAGCCAGACTGTCTGCCAACATCCATTAAGCCAAAGAAAGACGCCAGGCCAGGTAAAAAGGAAAGTGGCTTTCTCTCATAGTGTTTAAGAGTGAGGCGAGCTTTTTAAACAAGAATAGAATCTATTGCACTTTGCTAGGTTTAAATGCCTTTTGAAGAAATTTCTGGTTCTGGCCATAATAACAAGTTGATATAACTTCTCTCAAGCTAACTCCCACACCACGCCGGGACCTATTATGGATAAGATATGAGACAGTTTGCACGATACCACTGGGAGTCACTGAAGATAGCTAAGAATGCAGAGGTCAAAATTTCAGAGACAGAGAAGCACACTGTGCTTAGCACCCTGTTTGTCTTTGTTTTTCCATTTGGATCTGTTGCTTCCTCACAGTGCATGAGGGAAGGAACTGAAGCCATAGCACAATCTCCCTGGCTGGGTGTAATCTCTATCCTTGGGTCTACTTATGTGTTATGTTACACTTATTGATTTACACATGTTAAACCATCCCTGCATGTCTGGAATACAGCCTAACTTGATTGAGATGGACCATCTTAGAATCTGATTTTGAATTATTTGCACATGTTTTGCACTAAGAATTTTTGCATCTATATTCATCAGGGACACTGGTCTACAGTTTCTTGTTTGTTGTATTTCTACCTAGTTTTGCTATTAACACAATGAGAACATTTAGGGAATAATGTGAGAAGCACCGGTTTCAGTTCATCTATAGAATTCTGATAGAAGTCTGATAGAATTCTGCAACGAACCTGTCTGGGCCTGGACTTTTATTGATTGATTGGGAGATTTTTAGTTGTTGCTTTAATCTCATTGCTTATTGTAGATTTGTTTAAATTATTTAGCTAATCTAAATTTAACTTTGGTCAATCATAAGCTTCAGGAAATTCATCAATTTCTTTTAAATATTCCCAATTTGGTGGAATATAATTCTTTGAAGTATATCCTGTGATTCTCTCAATTTTATTGGTATCTGCTGTGATGTCTCTCTTTTCCTCTAGAACCTTGTTGATTATGTCATCTTTCTTTCTTTTG
This sequence comes from Zapus hudsonius, assembly GCA_004024765.1. Classification (NCBI taxonomy): domain Eukaryota; kingdom Metazoa; phylum Chordata; class Mammalia; order Rodentia; family Dipodidae; genus Zapus; species Zapus hudsonius. Next base: position 17,957 of record PVHP010016247.1, on the reverse strand, counting down.
GTTAATTTGGGTAAGTGTCTTTCAATTTGGTCTACCTTTACAAAGGAAAAATCTTGATTTCTTAGATCCATCATTTCTATTTCACAGATTTCTCCCCTAATCCTAATTATTTCCTTCTGACTGGTACTTCAGGGTTTAGTTTGTTCATGTTTCCGGTTCATTGTTACAATATTTATTTGGAATCTCTCTTTTTGTAACGTAGGCATTTGGAACTATATTCTTATCCCCTCAGAACTGCCTTCATTGTGTCCCGTAGGTTTTGATAGATTGTGTTTTCATTTTCAGTCAGTTCCAAATCTTTTGTGATTTCCTTTCTGCTTCCTTCAATGACTCATGCACTGCTGATGATCAATGGGCAGACTCTTCCAACAGAAAGGATAAATTATTAAATTCAAAACATGAAAAAGTCATTGTGGACAGACTTAAAAAATGGCTCTGACAAGCAACCAAGGGTTTTGGTTTGCTGTGTGCAGATCACCTGTGTTTCTTCAAATGAAAGCAGCAGTGAGTGGTATCATCTAACATGTCATGGATGATCCGCACCTAAGACATGCCCTCAGCACACATTGGAATGAAACACAATGGAAAAAAATCTCAGCATCCCGAAGGTGAGGAATACACTTGGAACTCAGATCAGATGTCTTGCTTTGGGGCCAGTTATAGCTCATGATCTATTGGATTTTTCACAACTTCAAATCAAATATCTTCTCTGGCTGGCAGAAAGATTAGGAAAGACCTCAGTTGGCAGTCAGTGCAGGTGTGAAGCTTGGCTACCCTCCCTATTGTCTCTAGCCAAACAAAAGAAGGTTTTAGCTTTTCTATTTTTTTTGAAGGCCATGTGGAATGTTGGCTACCTAGATCTACCAAACAAATGGGCAATTAGCCTTTGTCCTAGGTTTTTAAAAATTTATTTATTTTTAAAATTTATTTATTTGACAGGAGAGAAAGAGAGAGAAAACAGAGAGAGAGATAAAGAGAGGAGTATAGGCATGCCAGAGCCTCTTGCCACAGCAAACAAACTCCAGATATGTACCACTTTACCACTTTGTGCACCTGGCTTTACATGGGTCCTGGTGGAATTGAACCCTGGCTGGTAGGCTTTGCAAACAATCATCTTTAACCACTGAACAATCTTCCCAGCCCTGTCCTAGGTTTTAACTATAAAGAGTCAAGGCATCAGACATAAATCTTTTGATCTGTTTTAACATGAAATCTCTGACCACTGAATAACGTCCTCACTTAAATTTCTGCTGTGTTAGCTGTTCTGAATCTATACATCATTCCATGGCACAAACCAAGTTTCTTTTTTCTTAAGCCTCAAAGCATCAGAGCCTCCCAGCCAGAGCAGGAAAGAGAACAGCTAGATTTTGCAGACACCTTTCTACTTGACCTTGTTATTTGGCCTCTTAAGGCAATGAAATTTGGAGAATCCACATGCAGGCAATTAATTGGATACATAGATCATTTTAAGGACTGGTATCCAATTGTCAGTAATGAACCCAACATGTCAAGAGGAACTCTGTTAATAAAAGAAACCAGGGTGTGACCATTTGATATGTTCAAGGCATTGGCATAAGTGCGCTGATTGCCTGGTGGTCTGAGGTGAGGGCCCACTACTGTTTTGTTCTAGGGTTTTGATGAACCCTATATTCTGGCTTTCAGTAAGGGTGTGTCCTAACAGAAGGGCAGAAAAGTGACACTGAGTAGCAGGTCAGGTACAAACTAAGTATTTCAGCAGACTCTGCTTGCTTTGCCATGAAATTTTTATTTAGCAATACCTGGATCCATGCTTGAAGTGAAGCATATGTTTCTTATTTATTTGGGAAAGAAAATTCTTGTACTTCATTCCTGGATTTCCCATCTGGGATGTGTGTCTCTCTCTGATGGGGAGTAGGAAGTTACTGTGGGCTTTCAGTTCAGAGCTCTATATTTTGATTTTGATTTAAAAAAAATATTTATTTATATATTTATTTATTTGAGAGTGAGTGAGAGAGATAGAGGCAGACAAAGAAAAAGAATGTGCATGCCAGGGCCTCCAGCCACTGCAAACAAACTGCAGACACAATGAGCCACCTTGTGCATTTGGCTTTATGTGGGTCCTGGGGAATTGAACTTGGGTCCTTATGCTTTTCAGGCAAATGCCTTAACCACTACACCATTTCTCCAGCTCTAGAGCTCTATCTTAAAGTCCTTGGAACTCATTTGCTTCTGAAGTTCTGACTTATTTATTTTCTCCTGCCTCTGAAATGTGAGTAGCCCACAAGACCATTCCCAGTGTGAAATGTGATTGAGAAAATAATAGTTTTTAGGGGCCCAAGAGATATTGTTTCATGATATGCCAGGTAACTGCCATAAATAAAAGCCATAACAGTGACATGATCATGTAATTCTTTTCAAATACCATAAATTTTTAAATTCTACCAGCTTGTTGATTTACAAAAAAAAAAATGTCATTGTGTTTAAGTGCCAATTCATAATGAAAAAAATCTAGAATTTACCACATCTTATTATGGTCTCATCTTCACTTAACTATTTTATTCCTCCACATTTTTCTCTGAAGCAGGCTGGGATTCAGTGATCCTTTCATCACCTCCTCTCATTAATAACCTTGTCTCCCTCGACCATTTCAATAATCTGCAAAGCTCATTAAAAGAAAGAAAAGAAAAAAGAAGAGATGAAGAAATGATCTCAGAAACCATTTTAGGTAAGAGTTATTAACCTGGTATCCATGCAAAATAACTGTATTATCACAGAAATTTCATGAAGTGCAAGCTATTGATGGCCATATGCATTTACATTTCTTGGAAGATGCATAGCTTTCTAAAACATCTCAGATAAAGTCCACCCTCCAAAAAAGCTGAGAGCCACTACAGGGTCAGCCTTGTTTCTTCAAATATCCACAGTCTGTTTTTTATATAAATCAGCAAAGTTTTAGGCCTCTGCTGCTTGTCATTTCTTTATAAAAATATTTTTATTTATTTGCAAACAGAAAAAGAGAAAGAAGGATAGAGACAGAGACAGAGACAGAGAATGAGCAAGCCAGGGCCTCCTGCCACTTCAAACAAACTCCAGATGCATGTGCCACTCTGGCTTTATGTGCATGTGTATGTCATCAAACCCACACCTATAGGCTTAGCAACAAACATCTTAACCACTGAGCCATCTCTCCAGCCCCATCATTTCTTTTTATCCGATAAGTTATTCAAATTCAAGGGGCCTGTTTTTCTGTACTTTGCCCTTTCTGTTTCCTTCTTGTCTATGTCTGTGTGAGTTTCAGAGAACAAAAATCTCTCTGGCCTCTCTTTTCCTTGTCTAGGGCTGGCAGAGGGTGTTAGCTGTCCCAAGTGTTATAGGATTTTTCTTTTCTCTCAATTCCTATCTGTTTCCATGAAGCTTTAAAAATGCTTAAATTTTTCTCCACCACTCTCAAATATCCCCAGTGTCCCTGGCTCAAAGAAACTTATACAAAACATGTTCTTTGTGGATTTAGTGTGGATACATTCTGGAAAGCCCTGCTCTGTTTTATCATGCATTTCACATATACTAGTGTAATTTCAGGCTTATTTGAAGGGGATTTGATTTTGGAATTCACTTCTACTATAGGATCAAAATATCTTTTGCTATTTAGAGAGCATTAAATATATAGAGAGAATTTACTTTCCAGGTCCAGGAAACTTTCTGGATGTCTGTAATTGGATGTAGTACTTTTGAGGACTAGTTGGGTCTTTCCAAAACCACTCAGGTAGGCTGACAGTCTTCATCAGGTTGAACCTTGGTTTACCAGTGCAGAGGCTCTGCAGGATTTCCTACCAGTTCTCCTGGAAATGGTTGTCTCAGCAGTTGGCCAGAAGACAATGGATTGAGATAAAATATAAAGTGAAATTTTTTTTTCCAAAATGATTTAAAAATATTTGGAAAAACTACAGGAAACTTTTCTTGATGATATGACTTGTTTTCTGTTTGTCTATTGATTCACATTTTTATTAGTTTAGATTTTTTATTGAGATAGATGGGAAAAAGTGGGTTAGCTCATCAGTTAATGTTTGTGGCTGGAACACCATCGACTTAACTCAATGTGTTGTTTCAGGAATGAGGTTAGGGCTGAAAAGTTACTTAGAAAATATTTATGCTCACACCCAAATTCTACACAATCTTGAAGTAGCTGTGAACACCTTACTTTTGTTTCCCTTTGAAAATGTATTTGGGAGTGGGTTTTTTTTCCTATGTCTTCTGTTTTTCAGGTGTTCATCCTATGTAGGTCAGCTGTGTTTCTGGTAAGATGACTGCGCTATTTCTAGAAGAGACATCCTAAGGCAGTCAAGGTCAATTGCATATCAAAATCTAAACTTGTAAAGTTTTCAAATGCATTTGGCACTGAAGGTATTTTAAATATTTTGAACCAAGAGGGTGTTAGTGTTAAAACCTATAATTGATTTCCAATTGGTCTAGTATGGTATGAAATTTAAGTTCAGATAACACAACCTTGTAATAGCTGACCACAGAACAGAATAATTGCCTTAGCACACCTTGACGTTATGAAAAAGAAACTGGGCTGGACAAGTCTCAAAGAAGAAAGTCACCATCTAGATGGGAGCACACAGGAGAAAGGATACAAGTTATCTAATAACCAGACAAGATAAGAGAAACTTCTAGTACTCACTGTTCCTGCTGGTCACTGGAAACCCAAACCTAATCAAATCCCCAAATCCAACATCAGTGACAGTGCTCATGGCTTACCCACTTCAACGCAGATAAACGGCCCCATTAACGTCAGGGCCGCTGTGTTTGTCCAAAGGATAGACGTCTGTATTTTAAATTGCATTATCCAGCTTATCCATGGGATAAGAGATGTTTACTTTCACAAATTCCAGGCTTCTGAGTTGAGCTAAACAGGGTAAGTTTAAAGGCAGGAGCCCCGAGAAGTACATGGCCCTTTGACAGCTCTGCTGTGGTCTGCGGAGGCTGAGTTCCTAAGACCCAGGCTTATCTTTGGGCTCCTGGACTGTGTGCAGCAGGCTCTAAGGTTTTCCTGCTACCTGAGACCCTTGAAGGTCAACAGTTGCAAAGTCAGTGGAATGATTCTGGAAAGAATTGGGCATTGTATTGGCATTTACAAACATGTGTCCAAGGAATTGCTCAGCAGCCCATGAAGGCTGAGAAATGAAGGAAGCTAGGCAAGGCAGGCTCTGGGTGTCCCTCACCTGGTCGTGTTGGTCTCAGATGGACCTCAGCCTGTATGGCTCTCTCTTGTTGCTGCTTTGCTGGGCTCCATGGATGTGAGGTGTAATTTCCTCCCTGTGAGGACAGTAGGGTGGAGACTGAGCAAGAGAAGTCTAAGGAATCACAGCTCCAGGCTTCTGCTGGCTGGGGAGCAGAGCTGAGAGAATGTGACAGCTGCGTACTGCCATCTGCTGTACTGAGTGATCCTAGCAAGCAGTGGACCCTGGGTCCCCCAGGAAAGCTAGAGCAGGAAAGCAGGGAGCCCAAGACCAGCAGCTTTCAAGGAACTCAGGAAACCTTGTGGACTCCTGTGACAAAAGCCACCAGCCTTTGTCTCAGAATCTTTGGGCCAGAAGGACAATTTGGTTTAAGATCTGTATTTTGCAGAAAGGACAAGGAATTGTTATTCCCCAGAGGCCAGAGGCTGCATGGTCATTCTCTATGAAGAGTGACAGACAGACAAACAAAAGCTAGAATTTAGAATTAACACGAGAGTCTCATGGTCCAAACACTTCATGTGCTTTTGATGTTACTAGTTGACTACTTGAAATTCTGCATCCATTCTGGTTTTGCCTTAATTTATCCTTTAACCATTTGTGTGGCATATGAATTTAAGTAAATGGTAATTAAAATTATACTATTTATTGAATTAAATTAAAAAATAGAATTCATTACTATGCTACTCATTGAAACTTGTGAAGATATAAAAATAATGACACGATGATAAAAGTAATAACTTACCTTTATCGAGGGCTCATACATGACCATGTGCCAAGCACTAGGCTTTCTTATATAAATTTTTTAATTAATTAATTTAACATAAATGGAGTCCCCTCTCCCCACCCCCTTTCTCTGAGACCCTCTTCAGTAGGGTTATGGGTGTTCAGCATGGGGTAATTAGGGCCTCTGTCTCTGGGAGGAGCTGTCCCTCGTGTTTCTGCCTGCGCCTGCCCCCTCCTCTGCACCAGTGTCTGGGCCTTGGCAGGTATGTTGCAGTTAGTGTTGACTTCTCTGCAGTCTCTGTAATTTTGTTGTGATGTGTTTTGGCTCACCACAGTATTTGATGCTATTTTTTTCTGGGTGTGGATGTCAGGTTAGCGGTTTCCTAAACACACTTTCTTCTGGACCCTGTTAAAGGTTGTAGAAGTAGTGTGGCAGGTTGGGAGCATTTGGCTGTCTTTTCTAGTGTTGATGGATCTTGGATCTCCCCAGTATTGTCTGTCATCTCTAAGGAAAAGTAGATTCTCCAACCAAGAGGAAGAGAAGCCTTGACTGAGGCGATGTGCCGAGGACCTTGAGAGACATTTTGATGAGGTTCCCCACTTGCTCTGTACAGGTAACCTGGAACACTGGAGGCTTCTCTCTGGGCATTGTGATTGGCCTGACCATGGGGTGATCACTTGGTTCCCAGGACCAGTTATGAGCTGTCACCCACTGAGCAGGCCTCATGTCCAATCAGAGGGCAGTTGGTTGCCCCAAAGGCTGTGTGCCTCTATTACACATGTGTGTAGTTCTTGTTTGGCTGGTGGCTTGTGGGGTCTCCTGCTTATTCATGCTATTGGTGGCCATTGTCAGCCTGTAGCTCCCGGTATACTTCTTCCCTGTACACTTCCTGTAGCATGTTCCAGCTCCACGGGGCTTTGCCAGGCGAGGACATTGTCCCCTCTCCATTCCCACGTTGATGCTCAGTGTTCTGCATGACAGAGTGTAGTATCTTCAGCAATAGAGTCTTACCTTGTAGCTCTGTCTGGTAACGAATTGTGCCAAGCACTATTCTGAATGTAACATGTGGTATTACTTAATCCTCTTAACAGAACTCTGTATGGAAACACGGGGAAACTGAGGCATTGGCCAGGATCACAACCTGGTAAAGCTCTCAGGATGAAATGACACCAAGCAGCCTGGCTCTGGAACTCAAATCATTGACTCCTATTGTGTGTTCTCTCTCCAATCAGACATAGTCTTCACCATCAAAATGACACAGGAACACAGTACAGAGCAACCAGTCCTGAAGTTTTAGCTATTTAAGAAGCCAAATGAAAGAACAGATAGATTACTCTCAGCAGGCTTCTAAGAGGAGTCTACTGAGGCAGGAGCCAGGCATGTACTGCTTTCAGTGAAACTCAGGATGTTTAGATCAGTCCCTGGACCACTCACATTGTCTCCCTTAGTATGGAATGTGACCCTAGGTCCTGAGGGAGATGGTCATACATCTGTGACGGTGAGGCCCATCCCTTGCTCTCTCTCTGTCTCTGTCTCTGTCTCTCTCTCTCTCTCTCCCATACTATCCCACACTCACAGGTGAGGACCTCTGTACCCTGGAAACAATAGGAGGAGGAGTATCTCCCCATCTCTTCCCTTTCTTTTGCCCTTTTCAAAGCTGTCAATACATCACAGCTTGAACAGGTCTTCTTGGCAGGAGATCAATTCGAATTCATAAGGTTTTGAATTAGAGTTCAAAGGGTTTAGAATCAATCCTAATATATTCTAACACATTTCAGAATCACTCTGCAATGTCATTGAAGTCCTAGTAACATATTTATCATGAAGTGGCTTTGAAATGTGCCCCTAAATTTTCAATACTATTATCAATTTCCCCTTCAACTAAATTTATTCACAGGAAATTATAATGTTCATGAAAACCTAAAGTATATTCTTGAAGCCACTTTGCTTAAAAAGCTGAGCCGTGTTTTCCTGCTATTAGCTATCCACCTCTGAGTAGAACACTGCAAACAACAAGGTTAGGGTGAAAATAAAATTATGTTAGCAGAAATTTGCTGAATAGATGTTAGCTTAATAAGCCAAAATAATCATTGAAATTAAAATAAGAAATCAAAGTATCTCATAAACATACATTGTGTAGATATTAGGCTGATGCGGCATTTAACAAAACAATCAGATTAATCTAATTGACACCTATAATTTTGCTCTATAAATTAAAACAGCATTATGATACACTGGAAGGACCAGATGAATGCCTCCCACCTCTGTTGCTAAGAGGCTCTGTGACTTTAAAAACATTACTTGTCCTGATGGTACACTTTCTCCCTTTCTGACAAGTTATGGCAGGGTGCTAAGAGACGATGCAGAGCCTTCTGCCAGCTGTCAGATTTTGTATTATATGTGGTGAATTTAATGTCTCAGAGAGAAAGTTTAAATCACCAATTGTAAGTGATCTACTAAAGTCTAAGACTCACCTGTCCCAGACACTGCTGTTTAGTCTCTGACTCCATGTGTAACCTTGAAGGCATGACACTCACACAGGTCTGAGTCCAACTGTGCTACCTCCTGGTGGTGGGATCTTGGACAACTTGTTTAGCATCCCTAGTTCATAGCGACCTCACCCATAAAATAGAATGATGCCCTTACCTCACTGTACTGTGGTCAGAATGAAGCAAGGGAGTGGACATTGAGCTCCTAAACCAGCGTCTGACAAATAACCACTTCCAAATAAACGATATTCTTTCCTTTCCCATAAGTCCCAGAAAGATTATACTTCTTAAAAATCTAGCAAGTTATGGAATCATTATCTGAGACAAATAATCATGAATTATTACTTCCTTCAACTAGGAAATTCATTTTCTCCAGTTTTTGTAATCAGTTAAAGTATTAATTCCAGAAAGAAGTCCCCAGTGGGCTGGGGACATGGAGGAGTGTCATGGGGCTATCATCACAAGACTTGCTCATCCAGTATATGTAATTATGGTTAATAAAGACAAAGAAAAAATTTAGTTACAATAAATAGCCTTTAATAAGATGGGCAAAAAAGTATCGATTCCATGACCTATGAACCAAAATGTAATCAGCACAGAACTGAAAGCAGTTATTCAAGGAATATTAATTACATTAACTAGTTGCCTAGAAATTGACATTAATATTGTATTACTTAAAAAAAAAACTCTAAATGAACACAGATATTTTAATAGCTGCATAGCTTTCCAGTGTGAGATGTGGGTCTCTAGGAGACACTGTGAGTGAGAAGAATCAGAGTAACACAGAATGCACCGAGAGCTCCATGGCCAAACGCTTTGCTTAGCATGCATAAAGTCACAGGTTCAATCCTTACCTCCACAAAACACATCAGCAAACAAAACCAAAAAGTGAATCAAAGAATAGATTCTATTCCCAAGAGAGAACAGTTAAAAAACACTTGAAATTACAGAAGGGATGACGGAGCAAATGAAAAGTGCAGAAAAACGAAAGGGTGACGTAGTGTAAAGGACTCAGCAGTTCCAGGAACAGGGCTCCAGGGTGAGGGGGAACCAAAAGGTGTGGTGAGAACAGAATTCACATGAGGGTTTGGTGAGGCAGGGGCTCTTCTGGAATAGGTCAGCAGTGAACAAGAGGTCCACACGCACATGCGTGTATACATGTGTGTGTGCATGTGTGAGTGCCACGGTACATATGTGGAGGTCAGATGATAACCTTCCACCAAGAGATAAGGTCTCTTGCTTCTGCAAGTGAATCTTGATTCTCCTGCCTCTGTATCTCGGTAGTATAGACATTTGGGCATCAGAGGCATATGCACCTCTTGGTATCTAGCTTTACATGGGTGCTGGGGAGGACAGAACTCTGGTCAGCAGACTTGGCAAATCCCTGAGGTCCATTTCAGGAACTCCTGCTGTATAGCTATTTCCTCTGAATTGAAGCATTCTCTCCAGGGGATCGAGGCTTCTAAGATGCAGGAAAATAACAGATCTCATCAAATCTTACTGTTCCTATTTTCTTTCTTTTTTCCTAACATGATTCTCGTGACTTCTGCCTAAGAAAAAAATAAGTCAATATAAAAATATATTCAATGAAATTATATCAGAAAAATCCAAACAAATGGACATTCAAGAAAAAGAGGCACTAAAATTACAAATAGATATGACCAGAAATGATCAGAGAAGAGCTTCTCTGATGCATTATAGTCAAATGCCAGAAGCACAAAACAAGGAAACAATGCTAAAGCAGTCAGAGAAAACCCTACTCCACTTACAATGGTGAATACATGTGCACCTAGCATTAAAATCCTCAGAACAAACCCAAATGGCTAAGATGGCATGGAGTCATATGTTTCAAATCCCAAAAGTAAGTTAATGCTGACCAAGATTGCTTTCTCCAGGTAAGTTAGCTTTTACAATTAATGAAGAGCTAAAAACTTTTTAAGGCAAGCACAAACTACAGTTTATAGTCCTCAAGACAACACTGCAGATACACCTAAGGAATATTAAATGCAGAGGAGAAGAAAGACAGTCTTAGAACATCACAGGAAGGAATACCCTTTGTGAGAGTAATACAGGAACAAAAGTGATTTAGGAACTCAGTGATCCTATTTGACTCAGTAAACCAAGAAATCCTTAATGCAGTTAAGGGAGAATGGGTCTAACTAACAATCAGGAAAACTACAGAAATTAGCCCTCCTCTTTCAGTAACACCACCAAATGTAAATTGCTTTAACTACAATTAAAAGACACTGATTAGCTATTGGATAAATTAAAAAAAATACATTGAAGTTGGTTGCATGCTTTCCTAATCTGCTTATGTTCAAGCAAAAAGAAACCAATTCATCTATCTATGGCCTTCCAACTCACTGGCAAAGACACACAGAGATTGAGACTTGAAAGTTGGACGGCAAAATTCCAAGAAAATGGGATAAATTAAACTTTAAACCAACGTGAATCCCTGAAACACCAGAGGACTAGGGAGATGGCTCAGTGGATAAGCTGCTTGCTGTGTGAGCCTGAGGACTTGTGTTTTGATCCCCCAGAATCCACATAAAGCTCAATGCAATACACATGTCTGTAATCTCAGAGCTCCCACTGTGAGATGGGAAGCAGACACAGACAGAAGAATCCCAGAAGCTACTAGGCCAGGCGGGCAGGCATACACAGCAGCAAATAACTGGAGACCTTTCAGAAGCAAGGTGCAAGGTGAGGACACCTGAGCTGTCCTCTGACCTCCACGTGTGCCATGGAGTGCATGTACCACACATGTACACAGACATGCACAGATTAAAATAATTGTAGATGATACAGACAGAATTGGCAGAATTAATAATGGCAAAATTAATACTGTGAACGTGGCTGTGTTGAAATCTACAGATCCAGTGCAATTCCTGTCCAAATTTCAATGAAATGCTTCACAAAACTAGCAATAGTAATACTAAAATCCCAAAGAAAGCACAAGAGACTCAAAAATAGCCAAAGCAATCCTACGCAGAGAGAACAAGAGAAGTCTTACAATACCTGTTTTCAAATTATATTACAGGGCCATAGTAGAAAACAGCACACAAGGGGGTGGTGACAATGATCCATAGATTAATAGAATAGCATAGAGGACCCAGAAAATGACCCCACAGCTGAGGTCACTTAATTCATTATAAAGCTGCCCCAAACATGTATTGGAGAAAAAAAAAACTCTTTAACAAATGATTTAGGGATAATTGGTTATCCACACATTGAAGAATGAAACTATATCTCTCACTCTGAATAAAAATCATTTCAAAATGAATCAAAGACCTTAGAATAGCACCTAAAACTCCAAACCATTAAAGGAAAATATAGGGAAAACAATTCAAGATATAGGCATAAAGACTTCCTGAAAATGTCTTTAATATCTTAGGAAATAATAAGAGTAGACATGGGATTGTAGGAAATTAAAAGTCTTCCAAGCAACAAAGGAAACAATCAGCAGAAAGAAGAGACAGGCTACAGAGCAAAAGAAAATCTGTGGAATCTGACGAGGGATTAATATCTAGACTCTATAAAGAATTCCAAACGTTAAACTTTAAGCCATGCAGTCAATAAGAGTGTACATGAATTGAACAGACAATTCTCAAAAGAAACACAAATGGTGAATAAATATCTGAAAAATAAATATATACAACATCTGGTGCTGGGAAAATAGCTCAGCAGATAAAAGTGTTTGCCACACAAATCTGAGTGCCTGCAGCTGAATAGATTTTTATCCAGCCATAAAGAAGAATAAAATTATGTCATCTGAAGGAAAATAAAAAGAACTTGACATCATCGTGTTAAGCAAAACAAGTTAGACAAATATTGCACGTTTTATCTCATAAGTGGAATTCAAATGGAAATCTATATCTATCTATCTATCTATCTATCTATCTATCTATCTATCTATCTATCTATCTACCTATCATTTATCTATCATCTATCATCTATTTATTTATCATCTATTTATCTATCATCTATCTATCTATCATCTATCTATGTATCATCTATGTATCATCTATATATCCATCTATCATCTATCTATCATCTATCTATCTATCTATCTATCTATCTATCTATCTATCTATCTATCTATCTATCTATCATCTCTCTCTCTCTCTACATATATGGATATGACAAGATAGTAGAAAGGAAACTGTGGGAGGGATAAGAGGTGTCTAAAATGAAGAGGAAGGGGGAATAATTGAGAGTCTGTATCATAGTTTTGTCATATTTAATATATATTTAAATATATACATCTGTGCATGTGCACATGTTGTGTGCACATATTTTATGTATGACAAAAGCAGTAAGGGAAGGAGAAGTGGAAAGGTGGATGAAGGATGTGGGGCAAACATAAGTGAAGTACGATGATGCGGGTAGGGAAATGTGATCATGAAACCTGTTATTGTCACATGTAATCATACGTTTACTAAAAACATCATTAAAATTAAAATGACATAGAAACAAAATAAGTAGCCACACAAGCAGCACTCCTTACATAATTCACTGAATATTCCCATACATTGGTCTTATCTCATTTCTATTTTTCCATTCTCTGTCAGTCCACCTGATAGGACTTTATTGTTAATTTCTTTTGTCAAAATCCTGAAAATAGAGAAAATAAGAATTAGAAATATGCTCTCTCTAGAAGTACACCAAAGGAATGACAGCTTTTCAAAACCGTTAAAAAGTAGATGTTATAAAACTGGTACTTTTTTTTGCCTCTTTGACAACTACAATTGTATATCTATCATTAACAGTGAAGAATAGTTGCAAGCACAGAATTTAATTGCATTATAAAATTAGCTTAGCAGTCATAGCAGGATGCACATGTGGGTCTTAGTTTTCTAACTTGGGAATCAAGCTAATTACTTACATGTTCTGTTTTCTATAAAAACTATCTCCAAAATGTATTTTGTATGAGCTAAAAATATCATCTTCCAAATGACATATTTTGGCACTTATGTAATTCAAATATCGGGAGAAAATATCTTCTGAGGAAAGTCTTTCTCTGCCAAGTTTCACATGCAAAGGGATCTTTCTGTTCAGATATCCCACTATGACCATTTGAAGTCAGCACTGCTAACGAAAACTCTAGCGGGCACTCTGCTAAGCCATACAGTCAACCCATGACATCCACCATTTCAATTGATTATGTCAACACATACAGAGAGAGAGAGAGAGAGAGAGAGAGAGAGAGAGAGAGAGAGAGAGAGAGAGAGAGCGCTTTGCAGAGCCCTGGCACTGCCCTTCAGAGTCAATCATCAAAAAGCATTTCTAATGTTGCTTAAAACTGTCTGGGTTCCCATCCTGTATCTACACCGCATCTTTTGCACACTCTGCCCATCTGTAAGGAAAATCTTGCAAGCCCTGAGTACTTTCTCCAGCTGGTCTGAACTTCTCACAGCCCATTCTGCATCTCCTCACAGCACACAGGACCAGCTCTTTCCTGGAGCTCCTTGCTCTCTCCAGGCTCTGCCACAGGGAAGGGCAGTCTCTGCTCCTCCACCAGAAGCTAGTCCAGCGTTTCCCTTGAAGATGACCTTTGGTGGGGTCTGTCTGGTATGGAAAAGTGCAAGGATTTTTGAGTCATTTATGGAAAAATATTCATGGTGCCTTTATACTATGCCAGCCACTGCTCAAGGACCCGAGGTCACCGGAGTGCGATGCATCCTTTCTGCTAAGGTCCTCGCTTTTACTCAGGGGGAGAGATAAGACTTCAAACAGCAGCTAAGATAATTTTTGGTGCCACACTTGAAGAGGACATGGCCATGTAACAGAGGGAACTCATCAGCAGAGAAGGCACCTAAGGAAGAAGACAGCATTTGGATATTGAGCTGACTGATGAGAAAATTTCAGTAGTGGGAACTTCTATGAAAGGCACTTGTCAATTTGTTGTTGTTGTTTTATTTTGTTTTGTTGAGGGATAACATAGCATATATGTCTTGGAGAGATAATAGGGGCTCCAGGCCATCGAGTGAAGACGTTGCATTAGATAGGAACAGGAATCTTACCCTCCTATAACAGGAAAGGAGTTCTGGGTAAGGCATGAGGTTTGGCCACTATCTGACAGTAAGGACAATTCAGAAAGCAAGGAAGAGAAGAAACGTGAGCCTTGTGTAAGAAAGGCTGTGTGACTGTTTGAATTCTGTTTCATAACTGGAGTCTTGAGTTTGAGATGTATGCAGTTATTTTGGTCGTTCAACTCTTCACATACTATTTTTAACTGCTGGGCAGAGGATATGGAGTAAGTAAATATTTGGGAATTCTAGGCAAGTGTGCCTGTGGGAACGTGGACTGAGCAGAGTGTTGCACATTTGTGAAGGGGTCGTTGTTGAGCTGAGTCATGGAAGCTGAGCTGGGCGAGGAAGGAAGGACATGTTCAGGATGGTAAATCATAAAACATGGTAGAGCTCCTGGCCAGAGGGCTTGATGTGTGTGGAGTGAGTTGAGCTGAGTGGAAAGTGCCACTGAGATGGAAGACACTGGAAGGATTTAGAAGTGGTAGTGGGGATGGTGACAGTAATGAGGTCACCAACAGTTCCCCAGGACCTGCTACTAGGAAGCTTAGGCTTTAAATTCATGCAGAGTTTTATGATGAAATGAGAAGATTTCACTGTGATCGATTTTTTGTTTTTGTTTTGTTTTGTTTATAGAGACAAGGGCTCACATATTCTAAACTGGCTTTCAGCTCACTATCAGCCAAGGATGACCTTGAACTTTTGATGTTCTCACCTCCAATGTTAGTTAGGATTATAGGCATGCACCACCATCATACCACATTTATGCAGAGCTGGGGATTGAACCCAGGGCCTTATACATGCTAGGCAGACACTTTATCAACTGAGTTACATCTCCAGTACTATAAACTCATTTCAACTATACCACAGCTTTCCAAGTCAGGAACCAGAGAAGTGCCTATTTTACAGAAGAAACTGCTGACAGAAACATTAAATAATTTGAGTCACATAGATAGTATTTGCCTGGGCTACTTTACAAAATGAAAAGAAGTCTAAGGTGTGACAACCTGAAAGGATGGCTAAGTAAAAGATTACTGCAATGAGCGGTGAGTTCATGATGGAATTCCCATGTGGAGAGTAAATCATCTATACAGATTTTAAAGACATCAAGAACTACGAGAGAGGTAGAAACAGTAAAAGAAAGACACCCATCAGCACTGACAACAGTTAGCCAGAAATTAACAACTGATCACAATGAAAGGGGTGATCAGTGGTGATTGCTGGTTACCTGAGGTTCCAGAACCTATAGGACAAAGGAGAAATGGTCCAGAAGGAGAAAAGGAAGCTAAGCTCTCACTAGGGCCTGAAGTATTTGGGGGTGGGTGGGAGCTCAGACAACCTCCTCTTGCAAAGGCCATGAAGGAAAAAGGAGCTGAGATGCGGTGAGAGGAAATGAAAGAAGATTCAGAGAAGAGACCACAAGATTCTGCAGGTCATTAGGTAAAGATTTGGGACTGTGAGTGATGGGGGCAGAGCTTTGTGGATGGACTGATGCGATGTCTGGGCAACCACATATGACTGAGGTTCAGGCTTCTGATGAGGACAAGCAGGGAGGGATGGAGTGGTGGAGACAAGGGGACAGGTCTTGGTAATGTGTTACATCCTGAGTATGAGTCCTTGTTCTAAACTAGACCAAACAGTTGACTTTGGTCAACATTTGGTCAGATATTTTTTATCAGTTTTCTTATTAATAAACTCATTAATAATACTTAGGTTTCGCGAGTATAATTAGTATGATAGATACTAATTAGTATGATAGATAATATTAATCCGGGGTCAGCACAGGCTAGGTATAGTGAAAAGAATTAACTATGTTTGTGATGACCAAGGTGATGGCATGATCTCAAAAATCTTCAATATTTCTTTACATTCAATTATAGTTTTTTCATGAGTTAAGAATGGAAGTGTTGTAGCCTTCATAAATATTTCAGGAAAAAAAAGCACCGTTGAGTTAAGCAGGAGGAGTGCAGGAACATGAAAGAAAATTTGGTGAGAAACTAGTATGGCCCCTTTGAGAGACCCGAAGCTAGATAAATAGAGCTAGGGAAACATGCCATCTGAAGTTAGAATGAACAGTATTAAAAGGTAGGAATATTGTATTTGCACCAAATGCATGGTTCTTGGAATATTCTGCCTAGAACCTTCAGCTACATAAATATTCAGAAAGAGCAAGCAAAAGATGTGCAGCGGGCACTGCAAGAATGACATCCCCCATGATGCCCTTGGCTCCCCATGCTCCTTGGGGGCCTTTAACCTCCGTGCTGCACCCTTGTCCTGTCTGACAAGCAGGTTCTGTGTTCATACCATAGATGGCAAGTAAAGAAGAAATCAGTTTCCTTCTGATGACAGAAATGGTATTCTCTCCAAATGGCATAGACTAACTAGTTTATCATTTATTCATACATGTCAGAGCACGGATAAGAAAGCAGGGATATACATGTATACATGTGTATGTGCAGATGCCATGAAACCAGCAGTATGAAGAAGATGGAGATCAAATAATGAGAAAATAATAAAGAGCAAATAGGGACAAATCAGATGGAAAAAGCAAAGGAGGAAGAGCCTACTGCAGAGAGACAAGATCAAGCAGTCAGGCACAGCGAGAGGCAAAAGCTTATCTAAGAAATATGGAATAAAGCCAGCGAGGAGAGGGCTGGAGAAAGAAAAATGACTCAAACAGAATAATTGAAAAAGAACAGAAAAGCCAGAGAAAACCATGCAGATAAAAATTAGAAGTAAAAATGGTCTTAAATATTTTGCCATTCACATAATGAGTTGCCTTTAAAGTGTAATTAAAAGACTGAAACTCCCCCAAGACCATAAAATTATTGTTTTTAAAATAATTTTTACAAAAGAACAGTCCCACCAATTAGTGAATGAACTGTTGGGCACAGTGTTGTCCTCCATAACTGCCGCCACTATTTGGTCTTGGAGTCTTTTGACACCGAAGTCCCTCAGGTTTTTAATTTAGGTTTGATCATTTGCATGTAATCAGAGTACTGTGGATTAGCTGAGGTGGTTTGCATCTTCTTATCTGACCATGATTTCAAAGGCTTTGACTTGATGAGAGGGGAAGCCAGCACGTTTTCCCTGACTTAGCTGTTCCTGAGTTCGTCCCTCTTTATAGACATAAATCTGGGACAGAGCCCATAATAATCTTCTTCCTATAATACTTATTCATGGACTCAGTTAAGCCACTAAAGGAGCTTCCTGTGGCCATGCTGCAGACACAGAAGGCCACCAGGATGAGCACTGTTTTGATACTTTATTTTTTACATGATATAAGAAAGTCCCTTAGCAATCAGCATAGATTATTAGAAGTCATTCATTCTAGACTCCTTACCTAATCCTCACCTATCTTTCAGGTATGAAATTAGACATTACTTTATCCAGGAAGGCTTTTCTGAACCATCTCAGCTAAGTTAGAACCAATGTTATATTCTTCCCTTAGCGTTCTACATTCTTAGTAATACACACCACTCTTACAGTGACTTTC
>PVHP010016246.1:13684-36298 GCA_004024765.1 Zapus hudsonius | reverse complement strand
GATCCAGAAAATGTGGATGAGCCATGGAAGAGATAATCGTGGAGCTACATAAAATGGCATTTTTAAAGATAAAATATGTATGTCAAAATATTAAATGAATAAAACTAAATAAAATTCATGCCTACTATATGACCTCTGTAAAATATAAAACTCTAAAAGACTAGAAAAATGTAAAAAATCATTTTCTTGGTGGTATTCTAATTTTTGGATCCTTTTATTTGCCAAATATTTTGTAAGAATTGGGTTTATGACAGGACATCATAACAAAAGAACTAGTATTAAAAACTAGAATTTACCACATAATGTTGACATAGTGATTTGAGCCCTGCTTTGATTAATTCACAAGGGTTAATTTATCATGGAAAACATTACCACTCTAATGGGATTCTGAATAAATAATCCATTTTGCACAGGCATTCTCCTGTAAAAACAAATCACATAACAGAGCCCACCGACGTTAGGTGGCACACGTGCACCGGATGCTAAGCTGCAAGGAACAATACTTGCCTGAAAAGAGCTTTGAGATTTTCTGGTAATTCCGTCCGACCAGCATATCCTGGGTTCATAGTAATAAATATTCCAACTGATGGCTTCAGCGTGATCGTTTCTCCAAGAAATACAAATCTACCATAAAGAGAATGTTGACGCATTAAATGTGTTCACTGAATCTGAATGCACACTGACAAATGCAAGTTGCTGCAAAATGCAAATTATGGTTTGGAAGCTATTTATGCTGTGTAATTTCCTTTAAGATTCATAAGCATACATATTTGGAATGTTTTGAAGCATGTTTATTAAAAATACCCTCTCTTCTCCTAGAGTTACAAATTTGGGACGTATTTTCTTTCTAGTTTTGCGCAGCCTAGAATATAAAAATGAAGCCTCTACTTTAATACTTAGTGAATGAAAGGTGATGACATCTTCGCCTTTAGTTCCTTGACTGGGACACTGGGTAGACTGAGACCATCCATGCTAAAAGAAGAGAGAGGCGACCTACCTGTTTGGTCTATAGGTTGCCTTCTTGCTCACCTGCCCGCCAGCCCTCCCTCCCTCCTGTTCATTCACTAAGTGTCTGCTGAGCACTTCTGAATGGTAAGACAGCACTGTGCTTTGGAAAGCTGTCTCTGCAGCCAGACCCAGTGTTCCCAGGCCATGACCCAGCTAGGTCACTTCAGGCAATGCTAAGTCTCCTCTCCAGGTTCCAACTGACTCATCTAATATAAAAGGATAATGATCTTAGCCACCTTATTGGATTATATATGAGGATTTGAATGTCTAGGGGTGCAATGCCTCAGACCTGCTACAGATGTTAGCTGCTGCTGTCACTATCACTTCAAAGGAGGGGAGAGACAATGATTGTCAGTAAAAATATTTTTTTCAAGGACACAGTTAAGCTGTTAATGGCCAGGGCAATAGAAAGACTATGGGCCAAAGGATCCATGTGAGAGACAAGGATGAAGAAGTGTTCAGGAGGGGTCAAGGAGAAAGAAAAGTAAGGCTGTTTCAGCAAGATATAGCTAAGAAGGGAAAGGGCTGGGCTAACATGATATCTTAGCATAGGGAGGGGTTCTAACAGTGGGTGGATTATTTTTTTTTCTGCAATCCAGGTCAAAATGGAACAACACTGATTTCCAAGAATGTCAGTTGCAGGAAGGCAGGCAGGCCCAGTAGGTTGCTCATAGAGAGCTAAGTGGCTGTTGCATCTGACTGTTTTTCCTAAGTCTACAGCTAGTAGATCCAACAAGATCCTGGAAGACTTTGCAGGTAGGCCTGGTTCCATTTCTTAAGTCCTCCTGTGGAGAGGGAAATTAATTCATGAACTCATGAAGAGCCTTTCCACCTGCCTCTGGGCTAAGGAGGATTCAGACAAGCAGGCAGAGGCAAGTGTGGTTGAGAAGTTTCCAAAACCAGTGCATGAATCAGTTACATTAGCTCCATAACAAATAACAGCCTTGTGACCTTTGGGCTTCATCACATAATACAATTTTTACTAAAAGCAAAATTAAGAGAGAGGGGGGAAGGAGAGGAAGAGAAAGGAGAGAGGAGAGGAGAGGACTGAGTTTCCTCCCTAAGGTGGCATTAAAAGGGTGGGCAAGGCAGTTGATACCTGGATATGGGCATCATGTCCCAGGACCATGTAATGAAAAGACTGACAGGTTTTCTAGAAGGCAGAAGCCTCCAGATGTACCCCTGTCAACCAGGAAACTTCTTAAACATGTGCACAGTTCAGGGCATATTTGTGATAATCCTTCACCAATAAGAAAATAAAATTTTTTTTTCGTGTGTAAGATACCTAGCTAAGTAAAATACTGCATGAGTGGGATGAACAGGCAGCATTTGGGGGGGGGGGGAAGTACAAAGAGAACTACACAACGTGCATTCTCACAGGTTAGCCATCAAACCCTTTGGAGTGTGGTGTCAGGTGCAGATAACACCTGGGAAGTTTTTCTCTCCATTACCAGAACATAAAATGGACAACTGACCAAGCAGGTGTTGGTGGGAAAACCAGGACTTTGGATATATTACATAGGAGAGGTTTTAGAGACCTTCAGTGGATTCTTGAGTTGCCCACAGGCAGCTAGTTCCAGAAATCTAAAAACAAGGCAACAGGAAACTTGGGCTTCTGGAAGTCCAAAGATGGAGATGCTTTGGAAGTTAAACCACTGGGCAAGAACAGCACGGACGAAAACAGAAGCAGTGAAAACGAATCGAAGACTGCGTCCACGCATGCATCCAGCAGTAATATCTCAGGATATAACAGTAATAGCTAGCTATGACATGTGCCTACTGTGTCCAGGGCCTTGACCACATACCTTCCATTGAAGCCCCACAGGAACCTGTGAAGTAGGTAGTGCAATTGTCCCATTTGACAGGTGAGAAGAAAGCAGGAATGGAAGAGCCATTAGCAAGAGATGTTCCTGCAAACAGTGCAAAGCAAATGTGTCCTGTAGGTGCCAAGAAAGATGAGGACCGAGAACTCATCACCTTAGTATCACAGAAGTGGTTCAGGCAAAGAAATATATGAATGTGTTGTGTTCAGCACAGAACATTAAGAAAAATGGCACCAACACATTATTTGCTCATTCAGTGTATCTAACTATGAATAATGAAGATTTTAAAAAATGGGAAGATATTCAAAAATCACTCCACAGAATGAACTCTAACCTTATTTTACCCATTTTAGTAGGTAGTAGCAGACTGGGAAGGTTGCCTGCTATCTATCCAAAGAGTGAGGGAAGAAAAAAGAAGAAAAGAGAGGTCAGGGAGAAGAGGGGCGGGAAGAAGAGAGCAGGAAGGAAAGACTAAAAGATGATGAGGAAGAGGAAGAGAAGAGGAAGGGGGTGTGACACATGGCACTCACCTCTCTTTCCCATTTCTGATGGCATCGTGGATCATTTTCACTTGCACTGCCACCACGGAAAGCACTTCCACAGCGATGCGATTGAACTCATCGAAGCAGCCCCACGCTCCTGTCTGCACGAGCCCCTTGTAGATGTTCCCTATGGACTGAATAATGGCGTGAGGGGCAGCGTGAAGAAGAGGGCTTTAAGCAGGTGCAGGTTTGGCAGTCCTAGCCTGAAATCTGAATTTCGTGCTTCAAAAAAAATTTTGAATGCTTCGAAATTGCAAATATTTTGAGTACAACATGATGCCACAGATGGAAATTTCCATACCAGGAAACTCTGCTACACACAAAAAATTTTAATATATTGTACAAAATTACCTCTATTCTGTGATATAAGTTATGAATCATAAACAAATTTTGTTTAGACGTGGATTCTATTCCTAATATTTGTAAGAAAATGTATCAAAATCTGGGGGGGAAAATCTGAAATGAGAAACACTTCTGGTTTCAAGAATTTGGGGTAAGAGATACACAACCTGTATTTGGCGCATTCCAAATAAGAACATATTACTTTGGGCCTCATTTAATAACTTACTTTGTAGTCCATTTGCTCTGAACAGTTGAATACGTAAACCATCATGCCCAGGGCCCGGCCAAGGTCTTTGACGGTTTCTGTCTTCCCTGTTCCAGCTGGGCCAGCGGGAGCCCCACTCATGGTCAGATGCAGAGATTGAGTTAAAGTAATGTAACACCTTTACGCAACAGAACACACACGTATTACAGTCTGGCATGTGACTTCTATAAAACATTAAGGGCAATCAATTTTCTCTAAATTTAAGAAAATACAGTCTAGAATGTGGTAGGAGCATAAAACACTAATCTACTTCTGATTTGTTCATGGCAATAATGAATCTGAATATTTAATTTTAATTTTATTCTTAGGTTGTCTGGATAAAACTATTAGAGAATGTGTTTGTTTATGGGTCTCATTTCCTAAGAGCTGTGTATTGGAATACAAATACCTTTAATTTGCAATGCAATTGAATTTCTGATATTTCTAAGTAAAGATGCTATTAATATGGCAGACACCATCTCAAACTACTGTTTATAAAAGACAGAGAAATCTCAGATGATGAATTAAATATAACTACATTAAATTGCTCCTTAATGAATACATTAAGAGATGAGACATATAAACTTATACATGTAGTGTGCACATAATATATACTTATTTCAATGTATAAGGTAGTACAAACATACACTATATCAAATGTATTTTAAGAGTTCATTTTTAATATGTCACATGCATTTATAATACCAAAACACTTACTTTTGTAGAAAAGAGTAGTCAGTAGTTCTGAGATGAGAGAAAACCTCGCAAAGACAGAATTGAGTATTTGTAGAAGGAAAGACTAACAAATGCAAGGGACTTGAATGTCCAGTGTTCTTGATTGGGGTTTCTTAAGTTTATATTTTTTTGTCTAAGTGAAGACAGTGGAGGTACTAGAAATACAGGGACTAATATCTAATCTGTGGATCATCAGATATGAATTCTCAGTCTTGCGACATCAGCCTGCCTCAGCTTCTTTCCCATATGGTAAAGCTTACTGTGGGGATCTATAAAGAAAACTGAAGGAGATGCTTGGAAGAGCTGCTATGCACCAGAAACAAGTATGAAAATGGCCAGGGTTCTCCTCGCAATTACACATTGATGCAAGTCTTACAATGAAAAACTCCTGGACTAGGAATTAGAGCTCTTAGAAAAGAAAGTATCCTATTAATGTCCATACCAGTGGGTCAAACATATGGCCACCTATGTTTATATTAACTCCTGACTCCAAGGAGGAGGATGCAAGTGACCAAGTTCCAACCCTTGTGGCACGTGCAGAAATGTCACTTCCAGGACATGTCCTAGGGGAGTTGGTGTGGGCTCTCTTTACCACTGGATGAAGCAATGGAGAAACTGTGCTTAGCATGTGAACCACCTGCCAGAGACCTCTGCACTGCTACCCATGGAAAACAGCCTCTGTGTCCACTAAGTTCTCATAAGAGCACTTTAGCCAGCATTCCCTTTACAAGTCTATCAACTACAAGCTGATTGACCCAAGTCCCAGAACCTGCCACATTTGGAAGAAGACATCATCTGCCCTGTTTAGATCACAAAAGGATGTCAACATGAAGCATCAAATGAGATAAAAATGTGTAAATAATTCATAAATGATCCAAAGTATGAGACAGAAATAGAAGTGTACTCAATATGAGTCTTCCCAACACTATTCTAGCTATAAGGAGAACATTTGTGATCTCTTTAACTTCCCAAAATGAAGAACACTTCCCCTATTCTCTACTCACAATGGCACGCATGTAGTGGTATTATTATCATAAAACAATTATGTCAAGTTACGAATTTTATGTTTCATGTTCAGGTTAAGATGAGCTGAGTTAGACAGTTACAAAAGCTGTGCCATGTATCCACTGTGAAATCAGGAAATTGATATGAACATGAACAATTATCCGGCTAGGAAGAGACTCTTAATCTCTCCAGGGAGCCACAACTGCATAGGTTTGCAGACTAACCTCTGAACCTGTCTACACTTTGGTGATGCTGGGAATTAGGAACACTGAGATGTGATTTCTCTCTTATCAATGCCAAAGATTAAATGTGCTTTCTCATACCGCCTAAGTTACCAGGGGCTGGAAAACTAATACAGGAATTCACTTCCTTAGAATGATGTAAATTTTAAGAATAGGCACACTTGGAGTCAAGAGGCAATGAACTTTTAATAGCAATCTTGTTGGTCATTCGTTGCACTTAAACCACACTGGCTTTATTTCTAGCCCTGAAACTGGCCATGCTCCTGCCCATTTTGGAAATTTACACTTGGCCTTGTCTGTAACTTTCTGCCCCAGGATATGGGCACAGCCAATCTGCATTCACATTTAGTTCTCAGCTCAGATAGTCTCTTATCCAATCTGTGCTGGTGGGCCCCAAATCCAAAATGCTCTGATAGCTGGCATGTCTGAACAACAACCCAAAGCTGAAAAAGTCCAGATGCTGAAGCACTTGGGATTTTGAATTTACAGATTGCAAATGCTCAACTTGCAGAGTCTATGCAAATATTCCAAAATCCAAACATCTCCAAAACTGAAAACATTTCTGGTCTCAAACATTTCAAAGAAGGTGAATAACCAAAAGAACACTATTCCTTCAAGTCCCTTTGTGACGTCACCCTGTCTTACTTCTGCTGTAGCATATACTGTCTCCTAAAATGAGTCTGTTTAGCATTCCTCTTCATCCCCACCCACTCACACACCACCCTTGACTGGAAAGTAACCCTGTGATAACAAGGTCACCTGTTCAACGATGGAGCAGTGGTGGTTACTACAGCATGACTCGTTCTGATGAATCTGAGGTTCACCTTTTCTCTTCACTGTCTGCAATTTTTCAGAAAGGAATTTGGGGGCTGGGGAGATGGTCATGAAGACCTGACTTCAGATCTCTAGCACCCATGTGAATGCTGGGTGTGGCATCATATGCCTGTAATCCCAGTGCTTGGGAGGCGGGCAGGCAGATCCCTGGGGCAAGCTGGCTAGCTACACTGGCTGAATCAGTGAGTGCCAAATTCAGGAGAGAACTTGACTCAGTAAATAAGATGGAAAGCAATCAAAGAAGATACCTGAGTGCTAGGCATGGTAGTTCGTGCCTTTAATTCCAGCACCCGGGAGGCAGAGGTAGGAGGATTGCTGTGAGTTTAAGGCCAGCTTGAGACTACATAGTGAATCCCAGGTCAGCCTGGGCTAAAGGATGAGTCTACTTCAACCTCCCCCCAACCAAAACAAAAATGATACCTGGTTTCAACCTCTGGTTTCCATGTGCACATGCACGTGTACCTGAGCACAGATAACAACCCACACATTTACAAACATATACACATTTGCATGGTTACACACTGTCATGGTTTGATCTAGGTGTCCCCCACAAGCAAATGAATGTGTTCTGGGTAATCAATCCTCAGCTGATGGCAGTTTGGATTTTACAACCTCACTGGATCTGTGTTGTTGGGGGCAGGCTTATAAGCCAGCTTCCCCTTGCCAGTGTTTGGCACACCTTCCTGCCGCTATTTCCAGTGCTGTGGCAGAGGTGATGTCCACCTCTCTGCTCATGCCATGGATTTCCCTGCCAGGATGGAGTCTCCCCTCGAGTCTGTAAGCCAAATAAACCCATTCCTTCACAAGCCGCTTTTGTTTGGGCTCTTCTGTACAGCAACTAGGAAGCTGACCGCAACACATACATATCACAAACACATACATATGCAAAAAAATTGAATTTAGGTCATTCCTGGCTATTTTCACATTTCCAATAAGAGGGTGAAGAGGGAGATGATGACAGACACTGGTTACAGGGCGTTAGATGACCTCATATCAATGAGGCCTCTCATCCACTCATACTCCCACTATGGCAGGGTTTCTGTAATTCCATTTCTCGAATTCAATTTTATTTCACTTTCATATGAAATTAACGTTCAATGTCTTGCAAACTTAATTTACAACCTGTTCCCCAATTTGTTCACCATCTTCTCTCATTCTTTTCTTTCATTCTCATACATCTCCAACCAAGTGGAAGGACTCTGGCTTGATTTTCCCATCCACTCAAACGTGTAATTGTTACCTGTCAGTGAGGGGAGTGATCACCAGTCGAGGACTATTTCCTAAGTATTCATAGAAGTACTGGAACTGGGCATCACAAATATTAACAAAGCAGTGCTTCAGAGTGTCTTCCCACTGGTGCCGGAGTTGAGACAGCCAAGCAAAAGCTTGGGGACTGACGACCTGAGGACATTGCACAACCGTGACATATCACAGGTCCTGAGCGTTTTAAAGCAACAAATTTATTAATGGAATCAGCTCTTCTTGCTCACATTTCTACAATCTCCTAAGTAGGAATTCCCTTGCATGCTACTATAAATTACAACTGGATGTAGATGGCTACTTAATCAGCAATCTGTGTCATGAAAGTCTTCAATTTAAGCTGGCTGTTATGTAAAACAATATCCGTTTCTTTAAGCAATGCTATTTCCCCTTGTATGAGTCACCCCAGGGGATTAGATAATTTTTGTATCTTCATCCTCATAATACTGAAATCCAATGTGAATTTTACTTTCTATGTTAAAATAACACAAAATCCATAATTTCTGTATGCTAGGAAGTATAAATAAACTATATTTTCAACCCTGAATATTGCAAAACCAGTCTGCTTTCAGTACAGACGTGTCTTGTTTCATTTTTCATCTGATGAAAGATTTTTTCATAGTTACTCTTTCCCATCTTACTCCATCCTATCTATTCCATTTCCACTTTGAAAATTTCTTATCTCCTTCAAGGTACTTCTTAGAAATCACTTCACTGCCAAAATTCGTGTCTACTAGTTACTTCATGACTTTGTAGGCTCATAGTACATATCATGTATTTTACAGGAATGAGAATTAGACAAAGTATCACTCAAACAATATTATTTTAGTCATAATTTATGCTACGCTACAAGATAACCAGACTAATAAAATAGTACACAAGAAAGGGTGATGCTGTATCCAAGGAGTGGTTATCAATAGGTCCTTATCAGAACGAGGACTTGCAGTCAGAGGTATTGTGCAAGAATTGTTCTTGGATTAAATTTAAAACACACTGCCTATTTCCTGCAGCTAGATGTTTATGGTTTATATCATAAATCATTTTCTTATACTTTAGGGAGAGAATTAAAATTCGTTTTTATTCAAAGCAGAAAGCAGTAAAAAATGACAGAAAATATCTGACAATACATACATGCATTCAAATTGAGTACCCAGCCCTAACGGGCTCTGAAGGCAGTGGGTGATAGGTATCATACATGTTATTCGGGAGACAGACAAACTTATTGCTGACATTTTTAAGTAGAAGTGTGACAGAAATTTCTCTTTTTACATTAAACACTGCCAGCACCTAAGACTTGGACTTTTGAAAGAGATGTAAAAAGTTATTAATAGACTGAAAGGCTTAGAAAATAGCCTCTTAGAAGAAAATACACTTAACCACATAGTCACCCATGAAAGGAAAGACAGGGGATAATGACCCAAGCACTTAGACCCACGCAGCACTGTCAAGAGGAAATAGATGGACATTAAATGGCACACCATCTTATTGCCCATGGCTACATGAATCACAGAGCTGAGACCCACAGACAAATGGCTCTAGCTGGTCATGCAGAGAAACATATGAAGGCATGACTGTGAGTACAAAGAGCTTTCTGGGTCTTCTGCACTAACTCTTGAATGACTTGTGGGTCCTAATTTGGGGAAAAAACACTTCTGTTATCATTTGGGGTAACTCTCACCAAGATGATATATTAACATCCTCAAACCTAGCACATTCAAACAATTACAACTTCTCAGCAATAATTAAATTATCCAAACGTTTGATAAACAAGAGCATTTTTTAAGACTACCCCGAATATAAATACCATGCTCAAGAAATAACAATAAGCAACTTTTCTATAAAAAAACTTGCCTTCTGAGAAATCAGCCTAGCGACCACATCTCTGGCGTGGACGTCGATGGTACAGATGGTCATAATCTTCTGCCTGTCTCCAGGCAGAAGTTCTCCCAGTAAAAGTGTGATCAGTGTATTCAGCTGAGAAACCTAAATGGAATTGTTTTCAAAGGAGGGAAAGGTCACAAATACGGAGCCCAGCAGAATGTTTTAGTTTATAGAACAATTTCAAATTTGCTATCTTCAGCTGATCCTCAAAGAGCCCTGGGAGAGACCAATATGTTCAAGCCCTTGTGCAGAGGACAGAGCCAAGACCCAATGTTGTCATGACAAGGCTGGAGTAGAAGCAGGGTTTTCTGGCTGCATCCTATAACTGCATCCCAGTGATGCTCAGCCCAACACAAGTTTGCTGAAAGGAACAGCAGTATGTGTTGGGCCTAGTGGCATAACTGGGGCCTTTAACCCCAGCTATGTGGGAGGAGGATGCAGGATGATCACAAGTTCAAGGGCTGCTGGGGCTACAGTATGAGTTCAAGGCAAGCTTGGGCAACTTGGTGAGATTCTGTCTCAAAAAAAGTAGAAAGAGGACTGCAGATACTTGTTCAGCACGAGTGCAACCCTAGGTTCAATCCCCGGGACAGTGAAATAAAAGTATGCAAATTGGGCATCAGAATATTTAGCAGTCTTCTTCCTCTTCTCCTCCATATCGAGGGATGAATGGCATAAAATATTGTATATCCTTAAACTGGACAATATAGAATTTTGACATATATACTGTGAAATGATTGCCACCATCAAGTTAATTGATATGTCTATAATCTCACATAGTTACTTTTTTTGGTTTAGTAAAACAAAATTAAAAAAACCTTTATATCTACTCTTTTAGCCAATGTCAGATATACAATATATTTCGTATCAAGCATAGTTGTCCATGTTGTATATGAGGTCTTCACAATGCATTCATCCTATAAATGAGGTCTTCACAATGCATTCATCTTATATTATAAATGAAAAATTGTATCCTTTGACCAATATCTCCTTTCTTTTATCTGCTCTGTTATTGCATGTGATTTTTAAGTTTCCTATATAAATCTTGTGTTTGTTTCTGTGTCTGCTTTATCTTCCTGAACATAATGTCCATCAGATTCATCCATGTTGTTGCAAGTGACAGTATTTTCCTTTTAAAGGCTGAATAAATTGTGAGCATGAGTGATTATACGTGTGCATGTGTTTGTCTGTGACATACCATATATATTATATATAACATATATATATCTTTTTCCATCTACTGATAGAGGCTTAATCTGTTTCTATCTCTTGGCTATTGTGAATAATGTGATAAAAACTAGAACTTATCAAGGTAATGATTTTATTTCCTTAGGGAATACATCCAGAAATGGTATAGCTAGATCATGTGGTAGTTTTAACTTTAATCCCTTCAAGAGCTTCCATACTGTTTTCCATAATAGTTATATTAACTTATATCCCTACCAAATCAAGGAAGTGAAAGATCTGTACATTGGGAACTATAAAATATTGCTGAAATTTTAAAGGCCTAAGTAAATTAAATTATATCCCATATTCATGGATTAAATGTTCACACAATCCAAAGGAATCCATATATCAAGTGCTACCTATATCAGCACTCCATGACACTTTTTTTAAACAAAGAAAAGACAATCTTAAAGTTTGCATGGAACCACACAGACTTTATCCAGCTGCCTGGTTGGAGGAGGTACCATTGTGGGCAGATCTTAGGTGTTACTGGGAGAGGTTCTGGCTAGAGCCTAAGGTTTGCAGAAAGCTATCTGAGCTCTGTCTGAGGTCCCTGCTGTTTGGCTGCCAGTGTGCTTGGAGGTGCTGGTGGTGGTTTTTCTCTCTGCTTGGTTCTGTAAACTTCAAATAAATCCCATTTCTCCAATAAACTCTGCCTAGTTTGGAGGTTCATCCTAGTGACATAAAGCTGACTAAAACTGACACCAGTCTTACTACTCTGTGAGTTCTAGGCCAGAGAGAGACTCTGTCTCATAAAAAGGTGGACAGCACCTGAGGACCACCACCAGAAGGACAGGGTGGGGACAGCAGGAGTATGAGGCTGCTGGGAAGGAAGGCAAAGACCACACAGGCAGGCATGGCTCCTCATTCAGGTCAATGAGACGTTACTGAGGGTTCCTAAGAGATGGATTGTGCATTGTGCATCATGCTTCCCTGTGGTGGAAAGTGAAGTGGGAGGGCACAGGACTGGAAAGGGGAAGCTCTGAGAGGAGGCTCCTATCACCCAGGTGACAGGAGAGGTGCTTGGACTAAGACATCACAGTGGTAGGGAGAAAACAGTGAAGACAGACAGCTTAAAGTCACTGACGAGAACTGTTTGGACATTGGATAAAAGAGTCATGTGGACTATAGTGGGAATGGTTGGTGAAGGAAGCTATTGGTTTATGAAATTGAGAACACTGGAGAGTAAGTGTGGGAAGAAGGCTGAATCCAGTTTGGGCGGTCCAGATTGAGAATGCCTGTGAGAGTTCCAATTTAAAAAATCCCAATATGCCTGGGCTGGGCTTCCTGAGAGAGATCTGGGCCAGAGATCTCTCACGTCACCACCAATACTATAAAGAAAACATAGCAG
The DNA here is from genome assembly GCA_004024765.1 of Zapus hudsonius. Lineage (NCBI taxonomy): Eukaryota > Metazoa > Chordata > Mammalia > Rodentia > Dipodidae > Zapus > Zapus hudsonius. The sequence goes on along the minus strand of PVHP010016246.1, from coordinate 23,804 downwards.
CCATAGAATTGGATCAGAATACTGGAGACTTGGGGGATGTGGTAAAAGGGGACAGGGGTCCAGGACGCAGCCATATGAAGTGGAAACATTTGCATATCAGGAGGAGGAGCCAGGAAAATTAAAGAGTAGCTGGAGTTTTCTCAGGGGAAAATTAGAGTACAAGTAATGGTGAATGTGAGAGATAAGAAACAAGTGTTTGCTAGCATCCAGAGAACAGGAACAGACTGTGTCGCAGAAATGGGTTGAGGTGGGAAAAAGAGAATAGTTGCCCTGTCAGTGGGTTCCCTCAGGACATGACCTCTCCAGATAGGTCGTGGTCAGTAAAAGCACTGTATCCACACTAGACCTGTGCTTTTCTTGTTACTATTCCACAAATATACAAAAGCAAGTTATATAGTACTGGTATTAGACCAGGTATTGTAAGTAACCTAAAGGTGATTTACAACATATAAGATGTGCATAGGTTATGGAAAATACTTCACCAGTTTTGGTAAATGGCTCTAGTCCTAGCATCTATGTATTTTGGTGGCTGGGGCTGGGACCAATAACCTAATGGTACTCAGGGATGACTGTTCAAACATTAGGTCATACTTATCTATAATGCAGGTAACAGTGCTGAGGCAGGAATGGAGGAAAATGGGGCATCCAGAAACAATTTTTGGTTGTTCTTAAGAAATGAGAGACACTTGGGCATGTGGGGCTACCAATAGAAATGGGCTAATGTAAAACTGAAGACAGCAGTAAAGGCAAGTCTGGGCAAGGAAGTGCCACTCTCCCATTCTAATGAAGGACAGAGGCTGTCATGGTTTGATCCAGGTGTCCCCCACAAACAAATAAATGTGTTCTCAGTGATAGATCCTCAGCTGATGGCAGTTAGGGAATTAGAACCTCACTAGAGCTGTGTTGTGGGGGGGGGGGAGGGCGGGCTTTTGGGGTTATAAGCCAGCTTCCCCTTGCCAGTGTTTGGCACACCTTCCTGCCGCTGTTTGCAGTGCTGTGGCCGAGGTGATGTCCACCCCTCTGCTCACGCCATCGTTTTCCCTGCCAGGATGGAGTTTCCCCTTGAGTCCATAAGCCAAATAAACCCATTTCTCCACAAGCTGCTTTTGTTTGGGTTCTTTCTGTGCAGCAACAAGAAAGCTGACCGAAACAGAGGCCTATGTGCCACTGATCAGTTCCTCTCTGATATCATTAGCAAGTAAAATAATCTGATATTTACTGAGAGGGTATATGTGCAGACACATTGGGTATATATTCTTATTTAACTACCACTGCGATTCTAATTTCATATATGAGAACATGAAGCAATTTACTCAAGATTACTCAGCCAGGATTTAGTACCCAGTTCTAAGATTTTATTATATGTTTTGCAAACACTCTACCTTCTCAGTGGACCACATTTACAGGGTCCTTGGCAGGGAGAGCAGGCCTCCAATGACCGCCAAGTAGGAGAACTCAGGATCCCTCATCCATGAATTCTTTATTGAAAAACAAATTCATGCTTCTTAAGAACAAGATACAAATCCTGACACCATCATCGCTGTTCAGATGATGACCATCTCTAAGGGACAATAGTGATTCCAAAGAAGGATGGCCAGTTGGCCTGGTAGGATGATGGTGGTCTCGTCTTGACTGGTCAAAGAGGTGATGCCTGATACCCGGGATAGCTTGTGGCAGGATGGCACAGAGAGGCCACATATGTGAACACAAGGAGCCATGTCCCCAGCACTCCACGTTTATTGAGCAATACCAAAAGATTATTTTCTTTGCATTAGTCATGTCATATTTCTGAACCTGGGACAACAGGCCATGGACACACTGGCAAAGGCAGCTCTGTAGAAATGCTAAGACTGCACTCCCCAGCTCAGGAAATCAAAGTGTGCCTCACAGTATAACTGCAACAGCACTTGGGGGGATCAGGGAGTACAGCTCTTGACCTCTTTCCAAAAGTGGACAAGATCCTGTTTCATTGTGACAGCAAATAAAGTCTCTCTTCCTGAAACCCACCAGTTCTGCCATGTCCAGTTCAGCTACAGCTTTGATCATTTCCACTAGCCAGAGAGGGGAATGAGAAAAGGGACCAAGGCCCTCAGTCCGACACTGACCAGGGTGTGCGCTGTGCTATGACATGGTGCCTTTCTTTCCAGTGCTCAAACCACCAGCACAGCAGTGAGCGATGAAGGCTGGAGATGGTGAGTGCAATTACCTCGTTCTTGACGCTAATGGAAACTGTTCTCAAGTTTCATCATTAAATATGATTTTCTCTGCAGGCTTCTGGTAGGTATTTTTTTCACCAAGGTTTAAAGGTTTCTTCAAAGGCTTAATTTGAATGGAAAAGGTATAAAGGTAATAACCTTAGAGCCTACCTTAAAAAAAACTTGAAAAAGAGGAACAAACTCAACAAAAAGGAAATAATCAAAATAAGAAAAGCAATCAGTGAACTGTAAATCAAAATAACAGAGCAAAAGGTTCTTGACTAACAGAAATAAAATTGGCAGGCATCTAGAGAACAGAGGAATACCAAGAATAAATATGCAACATGGGACAGATCCTCTAGACATTCTGTGGCAATAGTGAGACAATATAAACAATTTATGACAAACTGAAAACCTTGGATTAAGGGTAGACCAGGATGTCCTTGGAAGGGTCAGACAGTTACTACTTCAGACTTTGTGGCTCACTCTACCAAAACTACCCCACTTTGCGTGGTGGCAAGAAGGCAGCCATGGATAAGAGGCCACAGCCTGATTCAACCAGGTGATGCTAACTCACCACTGCTTTGAAAAATGCAAATTTCCAAAGAAAATGTTACACAAAGAAAACCCTACACCTAGCCTCATCAGTGATGTCTTTCATAAATTGTTTCATAAAATAAGTGAGAACTGAATACTTTACAACCCCTTTCCAGTATACCTTTAGCTCAAAACCAGGCAAAAATATTATAGGCAAAGAAATTACATAATAAACAAAGGTATAATTTAATAACAAAATATCAACAAGTAAAACATAGCAAAGGTGTACACACATACACATACATACACACATATATATATGATGTATATCTATGATACTATAACCAAGTAGAATTTATTTTATGGGAAGGTAAAGCTGTCTTAGCATCCAAACATTTGCCACAAGGTTGTGAGTGTTACAAAGTGGCAGAGGGCATATTGACGACATATAAGGTCCTAGGATGAATCCCTGACACAAAATAAATAAAAGTCACCACCACAAAAGAAAAAAAATCAATAATATGGGCATTGCAAAATATTAGAAAGGGTTTGATGCCTTTTCAAGGTAAAAATGCTGCTATGTGATGTTGGAAAAGACTTTCCTCTTTCTGATAAAGAAACTTTTCCTTTGACACAGGTTTCTGTGGCTATTTCTTTGGAACTGAAACACCCCCCAGGATGGAGGAAGGAAGTTCATAGGCCTCAGGAAGTTAATGAATCTTTCAAGAGTCAGCCAGTTCAGAATACTGTAAGACTCACAGGCCCTCCCTCACCATTACACAAGCAGTTAACCACTGCCATGAGAGGAAACTCTTGGGGGATCTGCCTTCTAGTCAGGAAGGGAGCTCTAGGGATGCAGGTTTTGTCATCATTGATACTGGGGTTAGTTTTTTGGGGGGTGGCATAGCTGTCTGAGAGTCATCCAAGTTCCTGTAAGTAACCTTTACTACACTCCTGTAAGTAAGCAATGTAAACTCAATGGCTCACCAAGCTGGATTTGGATAGAATTTTTAATTTGGTCTGTCATTGGCGCCCTATCTGGGGTGATTCAGCATTATACAACAGGTCCTTGAGTTAATTCAATAACTAAGACAATAAAGAATAAATTAATTAAAGACAGAAAATTGTTATTTATAGCTGATGTGTCATAGAAAGCTCTATGGAATCTATATTTGAAAATTAAAAAAATACTAAACGAGGAAAAAAACTGACAAAGTACCAAGATTCAATGGTCACAAATACTTTAAAAGAAAGTTTAAAAATAACGAGTAAGCCAGGCATGGGCATGGTGGTACATGCCTTTAATCCCAGCGACTTGGGAGGCAGAGATGGAAGGATTGTGGTGAGTTTGAGGCCACCCTGAGATACATAGTGAATTCCAGGTCAGTGAGACTCTAACTCTGAAAAAAGAAACAAAAAATAATAAAAAACAACAAGTATATAAAATAGATTCAAAACATCACATATCTAAAAACAACAGAAGACCCTGTTGAAAAATTAGAGATGGTCTAACCATGCTCCTGGGTTGAAAGAACCATCATTGTTGAGATTTCTGTTCTTCTCAACTCTATACTCAATGTCATCCTCGAATTTAACTAGGTTAAAAATTAATTATTCTTTCAAAATAAACACCATTACAGTAAAGTTTATATTTAAGAATATATCCACGAGGTCCCCAAAACAACGGAGGCCATTGCAAAAACACTAGGTTACCTGCTAGAGCTAAAAGGTAAGAGCCTATTGCTGAAGACACTACAGGCTATGGTCACAGGACACTGGAATACCAGGCTGAACCTAACGGGAAGCTAGCTTCCTCCCCCCACTAGTCCTCATCATGCTGGAGCACCCTATTGTCACCAATGGCATGAATAAGCAGGGAATCCTGAAGACTGAAGAATCAACCAGCCAGACAAGAAGTACACACTTGTGCAATAGTGGCACACAGCCCCTGCTGGTTAGCAGCTGTTCTCTGATTGGACAGGAGGCCCACTCAATGGGAGAGTACTCATATCATGTACTGGAAACCAAATCAGAATCCTATGGTCAGGAAGCTCATAGACTTCAGAGAGAAGCCACCACTGCTCTCTGGAGAAGAGTAGGCATGCACACCAAAAAGTTTCTCAAATAATTCTGCACTCTCCCTTTAACCCAAACTGCTCTCACTTTTGGTTGGAGAATCTGTTTTATTTTATATAAGGTAGAGAAAATGGACAAGAACCAAGATCCATCGATAAAACAAGAAGATAGCTGACTGCCCACCACAAGACATTCAACCTCTACCACATCTGCCGGGCTCGGGAGAAATTGCAGAGGAAGCAGCAACATGAATCCTGCTCTTACTGCTAGCCTGACAACCAGCTTGAGGGTGATGGTGACAGACACGGTGATCAATCAAATCCTATCAAAGCAGAAATCTAGAGGCTACAGAGAATTCAACACTAAATCAGACTGGCTCAGGGGACATTGCAGAAGAAGGTCTGGAAAGATAGTAAGAGCCACAGAGTGGGTAGAAATACCCTGAGGCATGGTCCACCTGCTACCCCAAAGGGACTGACTGGGGTCTTTATGACCCCACAGTGAATAGCATAACCCTACTGCGGAGGGTCTCAGGGAAATGGGAGCAGGGGCAAGGGGACAAAAATGTATAACCTGTTATAATTTATATTAAAAAATTACAACTTTCTGCTAACAACACATCCCATTTAAAAAAAATATGCAATGTATGAGGCTAGAAATGTAGCTGCCTGGTACAAAAAAAAGTGCAATCTATTCATTGTTTTTTGACAAAGGACTATCCAAAACAGACAGTGAAATTTTGCAATTATCAAGAAAAGGGCAGACTACCAAAATGTTTTAAAAACATAAAAAATTTGAACGGATATAAGACAGAATAGCAATGAACACTTTGAGAAGTTGCTCAATGTCTTTAGAGAAATTCACGTTCATGTTGCACTGAGATATTATTCTATAACCAGCAGAATGGTAAGCTTACAAAGAGTAGCAAAATAAAAATGGGCAAACATATGAAACACTGAGAATTTTTTTTACATTGTTGATGGGAATATGACTATGGAGAACTGTCTGTGTCTTCAATGGTTAAAAACCCACCCATCTTCTTGATCATCAAGCAATTACCCAGAAGAAATGAACCCAAATGTCCACAAAAAGACTTTTCCCTAGAATGTTTAAAGCAGCCTGAGGCTTCAAGCTAAAAGCCCCGATGCCAATTCAGAGAATAGATAAGCAAATTGTGGTATGTTGAAACAATAAATATTTGATGAACACTAAAATAAAGACACAGCAAATACATAAGACAACACAGATGAATCTCAGAAGTAAGTGTGGAGGGTCTGAGATTTACCCTACTGGCTAGCTAACTTGTTAGCCAGCCGACAGACTCCTGCTCATGCCTCACAGCAGTCGCCTGAGAAAGAACAGAGCATCTGTATTTGCACCTGTTATACTAGTGCCAAGTCTCAGAGGCCAGTCATGCAGCACCAGCATATTCAGGAGAAGGGTTGTAAGAGAATAATTTTGAGTTCAGGGAGCCCAAGTCTTTTATAAAACACTAGAAGCTTGTCTGACCTTTGCCTAAGGAAGAGACACTATATAAGAAATAAGCCACCCTGCCCTTGCCTGCAGAGACATCATGGTGTGTCAGTGAGGAATTGTGATGTCACAGAGGGCATCATGATGTCACTGTGAGGAATTATGATTTCACAGTAGGGCATCATGATGCCACAGTAGGGTAAAGTAATGTCACAGTGAGAAATTGTGATGTCACAGAGGGCATCATGATATCATGATGTCATTGTGAGGAATTATGATTTCACAGTAGGGCATCGTGATGCCACAGTAGGGTATAGTGATGTCACAGTGCACATCATGATGTCACTGTGAGGAATTATGATTTCACAGTAGGGCCTATTGATGTCACAGTGGGAAATTTTGATGTCACAGTGGGGAATTGTGATATTGCTGTGAGAAATTATGATTTCACAGTTGAGCATTGTGATGCCACAGTGGAGCATAATGATGTCATAGTGAATTTTGATGTCACAGTGAGGCATGGTTATGTCAAAAAAGGTCACTGTGATATCACAGTGGGTTGTTGAGATGTCATAGTATAGTACTATGAAATTCCAGTGGAGGACTCTATGATGTTTATGACATTAGATATCACTGTCTTCATTTTTCTCAGAATCACGGGAAAGAATGGCAATAATTAAACCTACCATCATTCTTAAATTTTGCCAATTAATTTTTTTGAGACAGAGTCTCACTCTAGCCCAGGCTGAAATGGAACTCTCTCTGTATCTAAGATGGGCCTCCTGATTGCTAGGAAAAAAGGTGTGTGCCATCACACCCACATCTAGTTCCAAGTAAGTAAAACAGTATTTTATGCACATTAACTACTTAAATCCTTTTAACTATCTTATGATGCAGGTACTACCATTATCCCTGCTTCCCAGATGTAAAAATGAAGCCATACAGCATAGAAACAGCTTTACCACAGTCATGCAGCTAATATACAAGCAGGAGAGACTGAGGATGAAATCTATATAACACAGCCCTGCTTTTTTCTTAATGCTACAAGGAAAAAAGTTAGTGAATATAAAAGTCATTTTAAGGAGCTGCCTACATTATTTCATGAAAAGTTAGAATATTAGAAAATATGACACAATTTAAAAGATGAAGGAAGAATTATGTTTCAACATACAGCTAATAATATTCTGGATAAAAAATAGAACAAATGAAAAAGGCATGGTTTAATTCAGAAATTAAACAGAATCTTCTATAACTAGAGAAAGACATTAAAATTAAGATTCAATAAATCATAAGAGTTCTTGACAAATTTAGTATAAAAACTAGTTTGTGGGCGGGGGGGGGGACCCTACAAGCCAGGTAATGATAGTAAAAAATCTCAGAACCACAAAAACAAGACAGACTACTTACAAAGGAAAAACAATCTGATTGTTTCAGAACAGAGATTTCACAACAACAAAAGCCAGAATATAATGCAAACATTTTTAATAAAAGAAAATAACTTGCAACTTAGAATTCTAAACCGAGCTAACCTATCAAAAAGAAAACTAACAAAGACAAAGGACTAGAATGTTTCCTATTCTACTTCATCACTATAGAAACTGTTAAAATATCTACCATAGGAAGAAAAGAGTTCATAAATAGGAAATGGTATGAAAATAATGAATAAAGTTACTGCTAGATATGTTGATAAATTAAAGATATCAAACAGTGTCATGGTTTGATCCAGGTGTCCCCCACAAACAAATGAATGTGTTCTGAGTAATCAATCCTCAGCTGATGGCAGTTTGGATTTTACAAACTGATGGAGCTGTGTTGTTGGGGGCGGGCTTATGGGGATTATAAACCAGCTTCCCCTTGCCAGAGTTTGGCACACCTTCCTGCCACTGTTTGCAGTGCTGTGGCAGAGGTGATGTCCACCCCTCTGCTCATGCCATCATCTTCCCTGCCAGGATGGAGTCTCCCCTCGAGTCCGTAAGCCAAATAAACCCATTCCTCCACAAGCTGCTTTTGCTTGGGTTCTTTTTGCGCAGCAACTAGGAATCTGACTGCAACAAACAGTGACAACAGTAACATTATCAGATCAAACAATGGCATGTAAAATAGGGAGTAGAGATCTGAAAAAAATGATTCTCAGTGAGAAAGAGGTAAAATCTGTAAACAGTTAAAAAGCTTCAGAAACATCACTTAGAAAACCACAGGAGCAAAATGGTCCTGATATTAAGAGTAAACTGAAAGAAGGCACAGGAAGGAAATAAATTTTGGCATATCCACATAAAATTTGGCATATCCACATAAAATAACTCTAGTTATTTTAGTATTTTAATAAATTTTGGCATATCCACATAAAATAACTCATTATTTTAGAACAGTCTGCTAGGGAGGAAGCAGACATCAACAGGTGCTGTAAATGATCTCCATATGTATGAGCCACTTTGTGCATCTGGCTTCATGTTGGTCCTGGGGAATCGAAACTGGGTCATTAGACTTTGCAGGCAAGTGCCTTAACCACTGAGCAATCTCTCCAGCCTGTTTTTTAGAAAATATCTTATATTTCCCTTCTGTATATTTTCCTCAAAAAATAAACAGATAATTAAAAATCATGAAGCCAAAAATAATAAAATGTAGTAAATAAATGCCCATAAGATATCATATACTTTATAAAACAAAAATTCAAGTAATTAACAAATGGCCAGTTGGAGGGTAAAGTAACTTAAGGAGAACAAAGCAAACTTCAAAAGCAGAAGCATGTTTGCAGAAAAATTTAAGTTAGAATAATGACTGATAGTAGCCAAAAGCTGAGAGAACATCACTGTAGCAATTTTAAAATGTCCTTAGTAGCTATAATAAAAGCATGAATATTAACAAATTAAACTACCCAGCAGGTTAACTTTATTTAAAATGTTGACAACATAGCAAAGTTGCAATTAAACTAATTATTTCAAGTGAAAACATTACCACAGCATCATCTTTTAAATGTCAGCACTGAACTGTAGTGACAGTGCCCCAGGAAGAAACCAGCCACTTCTTTAGGCTTTAAATTGATTAAATATATATCAATTCCCCATTTTCTTAAGGACAGAAAACCAGGAATATATTTTTCTCTGAAAGTGCCCTCTAAATGATGAATAACTAAAGCTTACTTCTTCAAGTCCCTTCAAATGTCAAAATCATAAAGCTACACACATACCTGTTTCTTATGGAAATCCTTCAGGGCTGTTTCATAGCCTTCCTCCAGCCGACTGAAGGCTATGCCTACATCTGTTGTCCACCATATTTGGGAGCTGGTTAATGCAACCTGAGCGGGGAAGTCAAAAATCCACAGCTCTCGAGGCTTCTCCTCGTAGGCCACGACGGCCTCTGAGATGGCCTGGCGCACCGCTTCTTGCATGGTCTCTTGCAGCCGCACAAGCCAGGATTCCACCTGTGGAGAAAGCACAGGTGAATGGTGGAACAGGGACCCTTCCATCCTCTCCCACTCTGACAGTGTGTGGCTAGACCTCTGGTGGACTGAACTCATATAGAAACCCCACCCAACAGGGATAATCCAAAGGAAATATGAACAACTAATTGACGAAGCCTGTCTTTGCCAAGAGACACAGCACATCTTATTTTACTACTAGTAAAATAAGTAGGCTAGGGGCTGGAGAGATGGCTCAGTGGTTAAGACACTTGCCTCCAGTGCCTAAGGACCTGGGTTCAACTCCCCAGTACCCACATAAGGCAGATGCACAAGGTGGCACATGTGTGTTTGCAGTGGCTGAATGCCATTCATTCTCTCCCTCCCCCCCCTCCCTCTCTCTCTCTCTCTCTCTCTCTCTCTCTCTCTCTCTCTCTCTCTC